>JABUQX010080325.1:0-27216 GCA_015478945.1 Trachelipus rathkii
CTTTCTGACCATTCCTTTATACGTATGACTCATGTCTATAAGTTATTAAATATATAAATATATATATTATATATATATATTATATATATTATATATATATATATATAATATAAATATATAATATTAGTATATAAATAATTATATATATATTAATATATGATATATTATATATATATAATTATAGTATTATATATATATATAATATCAGCTTTTGTTCTAATATAAATTTTACCGGTATATATATATTATGATATATTTATATATAGTATCTCAAAAAATAATTACTGCAAATAATATATGAGGATAATCAAGATCAAATTATGAAATTATGAGTGAATAATAATTATATTAACGATGTTTTAGCCTGAGATGCATAATATGATGACGAATCAATATCGTCCCATAAACTTAATTAATAATATATAAATAGTTATATATATAATACTATATATATATATATAATTATATAGATATATTATATATATATATATTATATATATATATATATAATATAATTTATATATTATTTATATATTAATATATATATATATTATTATATATTATATATATATATATTAAAATATATATATAATATTATATATATATATATATATATATAATGTATATATTATAGTTATAATATATATAGTATATAAGTTATATATATATATATATATATATAAATATAATATATATATATATAAATATATATATATAATTAGAGATTTCTGAGTTAAAGTGGTCATAATAATGTGAAGTATTTATATTGAGTTTTCTCATGGTCTTCTATTGTGCTTTATAGAGAAATTTTCATTTGAGTACACCCAATTACGTCTTTTTATCTCTATTTTTTATTTTTAAATGTGATCACTTCGAGGCTAAATCGAGAGAGTATCTCTTCGCTCGACTAATGAATCAATATTTATAGCACTATGTATCTAGAGAGAAATTTTATCATATTACTATCGCTACACATGCGTGAATACATACTCTTAAGATTATGGAGCAAGTTATTGATTACAGTAGATAGGTATACAGGCAAAGCATAAATAACTATCATTATATTATATTATGTTTATTATTATATTATTTCTATTATAAATTTTAGTAGTTTAATTTTTATCCACTGGTTTACTTATATATATTTATAAACATTTTTAATATATTCTTTGATGAATGTTCACTTTAATATTATTATATAATATAGTTTACTTAAAATAATTAAGTAAGAAAGATCCCCTTTAATAATATCCCTAATATACGCCACTCATGAGATTAATTATATATATACTATATATTATAATATTATATATTATTATGTATATATTAAATAATAGTATAATATATATATATATATTAATAATATATATATATTTATATAATATATATATATATATAATATAATAGTTAATATTATATTATATATTATTATAGTAATATAATATATTAATATATTAAATATATATATATATATAGTATAGATAATATATAATATATATATAATATTATATATATATATATATATATATATATATAATAGGCGAGCCTCGCAGATAATTAAGGTTTGACGCACATTGATCAAAAAAGGTACTGGAATAGCTACAGCTAAAAGAAGAATACATTTAATATTTTGGGTAGATCGAAGAGAATAAAAAATAACTTGTTTCATTGGGAGGGCTCAGATCATATCTCTAAAGTATCAAACAATCATAAACATAAAACAAACAATCACAAACTATAAAACAAAGCATTAACTAACTCTAAAATGTTTTTTTTTATCGCAATCATCAAGATTGTTTTTAATAACACGAGGATATAACTGGTTTTAGACATATTTATAAGCACTCCTTATTATTATTAGTGAAAAAACTTTTTTATCATATAGGAATACATTTTGAAATTGCCTATTACTCCAGAGGTTTCTTCGCTACTTCTTTGATCATTTATATTGGTATTCTATCCAATCCTAATGTTTAAGCATTTTTATTTTCCCGAATACCTCTTCATCTTCTACTAATTTAAAAAACAAATTATACCCCTCACAACCCCCATTCCATCATTTGATCCCTTCCTTGTTCTCTATCCTTGTGTTCTATTTCGTGATCCTTCAAATCTGTATTTAGGATATCTTTTTAAATAATTTGTTTAGGTATTATACGATTAGATAAATGTTTTAACATAAAATGACTATTGCTAAAAGTAAAATAGTAAATAAAATTAAATAATTTTAAAGTGAAATCTATTCTACAAATAAAATGATTACATAAACCATCAGATCAACGTATGAAATAATTTATTAATATTAAACTTCTAAACTAAACTTCAATTAACTGCTTTTGTAATATCATTTTTAAAACCACTGCAACGAATGATTAATTATCTATTTAACATTTCACTTGAGTATAATTCTAATATTTTAGTGTATCAATCTGAGTAGTTTATTTATTAAACTATGTGCGTCGCCTAATCTAGAGAGGCTGATATATTATATATATATATATCATATAGATATATTATTAATATATATTATTATATTATATAATATATATATATTATATTATAATATATATAATAGTATAGTATTATATATATAATATTAATATATATATATAATAATATATATATAAATATATAATATATGGCAAAATTCTTTCTATATTCTGATATATAAATTGTTACAAGATTCTTAAATTCTCAAAGTAGTAACAAATATTTTGATCTTCAAAGTAATATATATCATAATATCAAATTATGTGAAAATAAGTAATACTCAATAAGTTTGAAAATTTACTTCACCTTTATATATAATAAGAACCAAATAATTTAAAGAATATTAAAAGCTTAAATTAAAATTGAATATAAAAATATAAATTCTTTATACTTGGCAAAAATAGAATTTAAAATAATAATTTATATTGACCCTTAATACAAAGGTAGTGATGTAAAGGTATGCATTACTTTCCACTCAGTATGGTGAGAGTATCCGGGTTCTGAGTACTCTAGAGAATTAGTAACCCTTAGTGTACGATCATTCTCTCCCGAAGGAATGCACCTGTTGGTGCCATGAATGTGTTATCGTAAAAGATTTCATTTTTAATTATTTTTTCTTTGAAAATATATGTTTTCTTTATATATTTATTTATTTAATATATATTTTTTATATTACAGAAATTATTTCAACAAGTCAACTTTATTATTTATATTATCATTAATTTTATTTATAATATGATATAATAATTTTTTATTTTATCACGAAAGTTTTTAAATGTGGGTCAATTTTGACGAGTTGCTTAGTTTACTAGCGAGGTCCTAGAAAATATATAGTAGACGTTGTTTTATTGTGAAGGTAGTTGCTAGACTACTATAAGTTATTATATAGATACACTTCAATAAAATATTATTAGATAAATATAAATCTCTATTTTTTATACTTTAACTCTTAAGTAATTCGCATAGCTGTTAAATAATGTATGTAATTTTACTTTATTATTCATAAATATTAAATAAAAATAAAATTTGATTAACATATTATGAGGTGGTAGAGAAGAAACCTAAAAATCTCAACTGTTTATTTTTTTTTCTGGCTTCAACTAATATAAATTTTATTAAGTTTTTCTTATTTGAGATTTTGAGTTTCAACTATCTATCAAAAATAACTATAATAAACTAAACAAATAAATAATCTAAGGGAAACTCATTATAAAAATTTGTATGATATTAATTCCCATTTGATATATAATTTTATTTTTTTCGCTCTTGACTGGTTTAATTTGAGAGAATAAAATCTTCAACTTAACACAAAATAGCATAGTGGTATACAATATATTAAGAGTAGATATGTTGACTGTTAAAAGGAATGAAATGAATGAGAAAAATAACACTAAATTTAGAAAAATTATATGAAATATTTTATTTGTAGTAATCGATCACCGAGAGTGTAACATTCTATATTCTATCAATAATCCATTACATAGCCATTCCACTAGCAAACCCACGGTATATAATATTATCTTAGACTATTATTATAACCAAAAGTACAACTTTTAAACGCCTCTCATAACGGGAAGGTAAAGTTGAAATTATAATAAAAAATATTCTATTGTCAGTATAACCTCTTAATTTTCTCTTATAATAATATGTAGTAGATAGGATGGATGAATTTATTTATTCTTTTTAATATACTAATTTTATTTTATAATGTTCAAGGTACGAAAAAAGGAAGATAGGTTAAGTATGAGTAAGGTTCCACTCTCACTAAGGTATAAAAAAATTTTTTTTCAATTCCATATATAAAAAAATAAATAGTATTTATTGTTTTACCTACTTTACTACAAATTATCATTTCTTATTCTTTTCCTGAAGAAAGAAAGATAGTGACTGTTAAAGAAAACGTTACATGATTACACATACGTATTATTTTATTATAAACAAATATTCGCAGCGTATACTGAAATGCCAAAACAAGAAATATAAAAATTAATTATTTGAGTTTTAAAATATATAGTTATTTCATATTTGTATTCATAATTTGAAATGATTTTAATATTTATAATTAAACTTTAGTTTCATCCACATATTAAATATTTTATCACTAATTTTTGTTTTTACTAGTTGAATATAAGTATAACTATTTTATAAACTACATATAATTATATATATATTATATTTATATATATATATATATAATTAATATATATAGTAATAGTATATAATAATATATATTATAATGTAATATATATATATATATAATATAATATTAAATATAATTTATATATTACTATTTTAATTTTATATAATTATTTACCTTGATATAGTATCTATATATATTATCATTATGTATCTTTTTCTAAAATACGTTTTTCCTACTTTACATATATGATTAATATTTTTTGATGTATACCTACTTACTTATAAATACTACATATATAATATATTTAGAAATGTTCTAGTATTTTGCATAACGTTCATATGAATTTTTCACCTTGAGACATAGTAAGATTCAATAATGTGAGAGAATATTTATTAATATTGTAACGAAATGACATATACAGTAGAATTTTTTATTTCTGATTCTATTTAAGGGAATGACAAGTATGTCCGACCCAGATGTTGCCAAAATTCTCGTGTTTTTTATTTTTTTATTGTCAATTATTTATATTATACGAGCTAAATTCTCGAGAATAATTTTATTTCACACCACACACCACACCCTTCTTGAGAATACTGTAAACTGAAGAGGATTCTTTCTTAAGAATCATGAAAGCAACATAGGAGGAATATGATCTTGGGAGTTGTATGCGTTCACGTTCCTCTGACACTCATAATCATCCTGCTACTATCCATCATCATTCGAGGTCTCGAAGAGTCCCTGAAAATATGTCAGAAAAAAAAATTATATTAACGTTTTTTGAGTAATACACATATAAGCAACTTGATGGCGCTCTGTTCTACAATATCTCCTAAGAACAACACAGTAAAGTACTAACACTTGATACGTAATTATTGTTAATATCACATTTTTATATGAAAATCAATAATTAAAATATATAAAAAAATTTAGAGTTGCTGTTCTTTTATTTAGTTTCAATACTTTTTTCCTGTGAGTCTATACAGATTTTCTAATTCTGAGATCTAGAGCAGTATTAGAAAGGAATTCTAGAACGTTTTGATCCACAATAAACCGTGTTCGAGTATAAGTTTAGTGAATAACTACGTGACTTCAACAGGGTTATCTGGAGAATGCTTGCGTAATGGTTTTGAACCACGTGATTTGTTATTTTCTGTATCTGCAAATAGCCCTACTGCTGTAGATGTAGTCTCCAAGAAGAAATAACCATAAAAAATGTTATGAACTGTTGGAAAATAATATAAAAAATGATATTGAATAAAATTAATAATATATATTAATATATGATATATATATATATTGAAAGTTATAAATAATAATAATATATATATATATGATATAATTATATATATATATATATATATATATTATAATATACTATATATATATATAATCATTAATATAATATAATACTATTAATTATTAAGTAATGGAAATAATTTATTATGTTTTTTCAATATAGATACTTATTATATATATATATATACCGTCAGTTTTCATATATTTGTATTTTTATGTTATTATTATTTTTTTTATAATAATATTTCTAGTATTGTAACCTAAAAACAGTCATAACTTTAGGGTGAAAGATACACATTAACAATATATAGCTTTCTAATAAGTACTAGTATATTATATATATATTTATATATACGACTTAATATATACTATATATATATACCGTATTCGTTAATTTTATTTATTTTATATATTTTTTTATTAAACTAAATAATAGGAATACCTACAAGGTAAACCGTCACATAAGGATGGGACAGTGAAGTCAGGGGTTCATCTTATCAGGCCTTACACCGGAGGGAACGACAGGAGTAGAGTGACTATTTATTCCACATACCCCCTCCGAGGGAGTAGGTCTCCACAAACCTATCACCGCTCTTTGGTATTTGGGTGTCGCGGAGGGAGGTTCCTTGTATATACTACGCCCAATCCACTTAACGCGAGGGGTTATGAGATAATGAGTCTGAGATAAACCCCCCAATCTACACCACTGCGTTAGACGGTAACGCCCAACCTCATGGAAGACGCTCAAGCCATAGTTATTATTTTTGTCATATATATATTAATTTTTATTTAATTTTTTTTTTTATTTAGTTTTTATCACTTTTTATCATTTATTTATGTAATTAAAGTGACTTTATACATAGCTGTATTATCACATATATGATTATATTGGTTATTTACTGAGTATGTTAGTACTTATTTCGAAGATATATTTATATCATTTATGATAGAAAAAATAAATATATTTATTTTTTTTATTTTATGCTATTTATTAACTAATTTATGTAATAAGTACTTTAATTAACGCTCATGAATTATCAAAATATGTAAATATTGAGGTTATCTTATTCAGGGTAACGTGTCCGTACTGAGGAGCCAGAGGAATATATAATTTGTTTGAGTTAAGTGAAGATCTTTAAAATTCACAAGTATTAAATTTGAGATAATTAATATAAATGTGATTTTTTAATATTATTATAAAATATTCGACGTTATCATTCTCTTTCACATCACCTGAAATTCATAAACTTTGATTATGATGTATATAGCAATTAATGTATAAAAAAAAACAAAAAAAAAATCAAAACTGCGGAGTCTCTAAAACATAACAGGGCTATATATATATATTATATATATATATATATATATAATATTAATATTATTAAATATATAAAATATATATATATATTATATATATTAATAATATAATATATATAATATTTTATATAATATTAAGTATATAGATAATATATATATATTTATATATAATTAAATATAAAATATTATATATACATACGTAATATATTATAATATATATAATAATATTTATATATTATATAGTATATATATACTTAATAAATATATATATAGATATATATATAATATATATATAATGAGGGAGAGAATATATAACGCATACTCGAGAGATATCAGAATGTAAGAATATTAACCTCAACCATTTTAATGGTTATAGGCGTCTTTCTCTTTTATTGACGTTCATATTAATTCTTACACAACACCATACCTCACTGACAGCAAACATATTACTAAAGCTACTACTATATTTATCTACATAATTCTATTAATTAACACATATTAATTAAAGTTAATCAATATCTTCATCACTCGATCCTATCTTTGAGGACTAGATAAATCCTTTAACACACCTAACCTAACTACACTCTATAATAATATTCACACTTGAGCGAGCGTGCTCGGTGGGGAGAGAGCAAAACTTAATGTATCCCACATCGAGCGTATACGTTAGATGCACTAGATGCGGTGATACGAAGAGAGAGGAGAATATAACGAATCATAACAGTGGCGGTATTGAGACAGTCTATTCACTTGTGAATTTCTTTTTAGACAACACCTTCTCAAAAACCTAATTCATAAATCCCTCACCCTGAAGACTTTAAGCGCACACTGAATCCGCCATGCCTCGGCGCACGATGGTCGTGACGCCGTTATTAATTCCGAACATTTCCGAGCTTATAACGTTTCGGTCCAGATATTGGATTAGGATGAAAAGATCGTTCTTGTGCTTAATATTTTGGGATTGTTCTAGAAATAATATTTGTTGAAGTAGGCAAGCCTAGCTTAGAATGATGGTGGAGAGCGATGTATTTAAGTAAGAGGCATACATCTCCAGTTTGGCTTTGTCGAACTAGAATATATCCCATAAGATGATCGAAATAGTGGTGTAGAACAGTGTGCACACACTATGATGAATGCTGAATAGTTGAAAATGCAGTGCGTGCATAGGTGTGGATGAAGAATGAGAAAAAGTGAGAGAGAAAAGTTCGAGTCTCTCGCTATTATAGTTTTTCAAAGGTTTGAGCACCTCATAATTTTTCTTTGTTGAACATGCATATGGACCATGTAAGAATCATTTGTTGTGTCCAATGTGTGTACGATAACATCACTTAAGCTATATTTTAACTATATTAAAAGAGTTTATACGATAAGTTATAAGGTTGTGTAACCTATAGGGATGCATATATCTGCGTGTGTGGTGGCTTTAAGTGGTTACAGATCAATCCGAGCGTTACAATCTCTAATGATGTGAGAATACGAGGACGAACGAGAGAGTTAAATAGATGTTTTCTATTATTAGTGAGGGATATAATTTGGAAATGATTGTTCTGGTACATTTGTGGGGTAGAAGTTATGAGTTAGTATATACATGTATTATATAGAATTAAAGAGATTTAGAAAGAGTTGCGGAACACGCTATAACGAAAATATTCAAATTATTGAACATATAGTTTGAAAGAGAAGAATTTGCGGTGAGAGAGGATCAGGGGGTTCAGTGGTTTATTGAGAGTGCTGACGCAGGGAGAAAAACTCGATAAATGAGGTAGCGGCACATTGCTATAATTATGTAATTCCTGTGAGTAGTAGGTAGTATATTTATTTAAAGTATATAAATAGGATTTTTTAACACAAGAGTATCCATAAGATATTATACTAGTAGTTTGAGTGTAAGGTGATGATGAGTATTCGTAAGGGTATGAAAAGTATAGATTTTTGTGTTTGGTGAATATATAGTAAGGAGATGTTGAAAAAGTATATGTGTTGAATGTTTAAATGCACAGTGAGGGGTTTAGCGAATATGGGTAATTATATCTGATCAATTATATAGTTTAGTTATATCACTATGATAAATCAATAGTTAAAGTTGAGGGAGGCTTTGGGTATAGTAAGCGAGGTAAAGGTGTAACAATAAGAAGAAGTAAGGTATTAAATAATTAGATGTTAGAGAGTTATAAGTGAAGCAAGATGAATAGAATAAGATGTAAATATATTATATATATAAGCATAGATCGACTTAAGTTAAAATATCTGAGGTATATTGAAGTGTTAGTAAGACAAGTTATTGAATAATCTTAGATATATACAATCTGGGGTACAAATGAAGGATAATAAATTGTTAGTAGTGCAAAGAAGTGTGTGGATGTGATATATACTTAATATAATAGTAAAGTAATAGATGTTAAACACTAAGCGTAATGTGTAATATTAGAATGAAGGTAGATGTAATACAAGCGGTAAAGGTAAAAAAAAGAAGCGTAGTTGAATGTACTAAAAGCAAATGATTAAGTTCCAAAAAGTAAAGATGCCTTATGAATTATCATATAAATAAGGAGGAATAAAAGAAATATACATAATAAGATGTATTACGTATAGGAGAATAAACAAGAAGTGATAATAATTGAAACTAAGTTGTAGAAGGAGCATGATGAGGACATATACAATAGGAAATAAGGAAAAGCTATCTCATGGGAACGTGGGAGGGCGCGGAAATGCTGGAGTTAGAGGAGATGTAGAATTCTAGAGGGCGCGTAAATTCTATGCTATTAGAATAATGAATATATAGGGAAAGTTAATAGCTTTTGTATACTGATGAATATTAGGATGTGATGGGATAGTGTAAAAGAACTACTATCACGAAAAATCTGGCTACAATATTAACAGTAAATATTAGATATGTTAAGTATTAGATTAGTTGTGGTTTATAGATGATAGTTAGCTATATGAATAGAGATAATTAGGTATTAATTGTGAGGATGAGGTTATTTAGTTATGAGAGTGAAGGTAATGGGTAGTAGTAGTGAGTAAAGTTGAAGTAAATGGTATAAATTACATTGCAAAGTAGTTTATATAAATAGATGAAATTACTATGATGAAATTGATCAAGAGGCGGAGGCGAGATGGTGTGGTGATTTAGTAGATTTGGAAGTTGTGTAAAATAAAGCGTTATATTAGGATGAGGTATAGTTTCAAAGTGAGGAATTTAGAGGATGAGATACTGTAATAGTACCTATACTTGTATAAGGGTAAGTAAGGGGAAATAAAGGGGAAACTGTAAGAAATTATAGATTATAAATATAGGAAATATAAGTTATATTGAGTGTTGTAGCGGTAAAGTGTATATGCTGAGTATTACTATGTAGATCGAGTAATATAAAAGAGTGCGTATCGAGTGTCATGAGGGATCTGATTTTAGTTAGAAGAAACTAAGGTGCGTTATTATAAGGAGTGTAGTAGAGGATGTGTGGGTTAAATCTTAACCGAAATCTTTTGAAACAAAATGTAATTAGTAATTTGATGATGGACTTAAAATTAGAATAATTAATTAAATTAATATTAGGAATTATATAGGATAAATAGATGACTAGGCAGGATAATGATAGAGTTAAGTAGTAGGAAGCTTTATGGCTAAGGTTTTAGTGATATTTATATGGTTAGTTGGTGTATAGTGATATACTATTCTGAATTGAGAATATATATCAAAAGTATGTATGACGATATGAATAAATGAATGTAACATATATAAGAATAAATTGTGTATGTCTAATTTTCTTTGATTTTGATTTGTTTAATGGTATATAATTTAAGACTTGTTTATTGTCGTTGATCAGGGTTTGTGAGATGTTATTTCTACCTTTGTTTTTATCAATTTGTTTATGTATTTATTCATTGCACTTGCTGAGTTTGTTTATATGAATATTAGAATTCTGAGAGGTGGGTATGAGTCTATGTTAAATTTCAGACTGATTGAATGATTTTTGTATATGGAGTAATAACGAGATGGAAGTATCATGACATGAGCATGGCTTTGCCCATATTAACCTATTAGAGTATGCGGATGATTTGGATTTCTGTGGCGAATCTGATAAGATGGATGAGAAGGATAGGTGGAGAGATTTGGCAGGAGTTATAGTATATAGAGGAGGGGTTATTGAAAAGATCTAAACACGAGATAAGAGTATATTGGTTATGAGTATGTGAGTTGATAGACAGTCCTTCACTAGTTGGTGAGTTTATGTGAATGAATGATCAGCTGGAGCTAAGTGTACTGATGATTTATTAAATAATTAGGGTTATTAGATGATTGAAGAGAAAGGTAAACGATGATGCAGAGTGTGTAGTGAAAAGTTGTGAATGTATGAGGAAGTAGTGGCTGGTGCAAATAAATCGATGGTGAATGTAAAGGGACAAGTCTGGAGTGCGACTTAAGTAATCTATATACAGGAGGTATGTTTTACCTTGTGTTATGTATGGTAGTGTAATGAGAAGTAGTAAACATATAAGCTTCTGGATAATATAGTGAGAGGTATGAGTCGAGAACCAATTGCATATATTAGAGCGAGTTATCAAGGTATGCAATGAGACATACAATATGTGTATGTGTCATGCATAGATTCACAGAAGAAGTAATGAAAAGTTGTAGAGGAAATTGTAACCTTGTATTGCACGAGTATGAGCTGTGTTCGTGTTATAGACAAGGCGGTAATATTGATAAGGTATATAGTATAAAGAAATAGAGTAAATATTGGTATTGTGCAATGAATGCATTGGTCTCTGGCAGTTCAGTTTAGATATTTAGATATAGAAGGTTGAACTCAGGAAGTTCTAGATATGTATGCTAATAAGACAGGAGAATTGATTACTGAGCCTGCAGACTGAGTCTAGAGAGTTGGACCTGGTGCCTCATCCGGACTTTTTACGCTGAGAGAGCTTGGTACCGCGATAGAAGCTAAAGTTATAGATATTAGAGTCTGGTGGAACGAAATGTCTGAATAGGAAGAATAGTGAGTTTTGGAAGAGGTCGAGATAGATAATAAGTGCATGATTAAGGAAGTAGAATAGTGCGAGGGATATTGAGTAATGTAGGGGCAAGGTATTTGATAGCTCTACACTGGGCCAGGGAGATGAACCCTTTACTATATGGACAATACCAATATAGATAGAGGGTACGGATTCAGCGGTTACTCATTAATGATAGTCACTAGGTGTGAATATTTCTCACTGAGTTCTGTGATCAGTAGACTCTCACATAATATTAATTGTGTAACAGAGGGGTAGAGTCAGTATAAAGGCTGGGCATTTCTTTTTAGACGTTTAAGTCAATTAGTCTCACTACTCACGTAGCTTTTTCTTTTTCACCGATATAGCTTATGATAACACACCTCCCCCAAAATCTTGGTATGTGAGGAGCATAAAGTAGAAGTGAAGAAAGTAAAAGAAAGAAAAGATTAAAATAGATATATATAGTATATATTATAATTAATATTATAATAATATATATATAAATTATAGATATATATATATATAATCAATTATAAGCATAGAAATTGTAAAATAACTAGCAAATATTTTATTATAAATTATATATTATTTATAAGTTAAGTTATATCTATGTAAAAGAGACCACAGTAGTTTAATAAAATTTTTAACATTTCAAAATATTAATGTATATATATTAATAATAGATTAAAATATATTTAATAATAAAAGTTTCACTAAATATAAATAATAAATATATATTCTAATTATTATCTTTGTCTATAAATAAGATATTAAATATTATAAATTTTATTATGCACCCTTATAAACAATAGGGTTGCAGGATGCATGATTACCCGGTTGTGTTGCAGAGAGAAGTACCGGCGGCTACTCAATGCCAGTACTCGATCAATTCGAGAGAAAACTTTGCGGCAGAATCTATCCTACCTAGCAAACCGAAAATTGAGCAAAATGCCTTATGGCAATCCGTGTGGAACACCTTTGACTGTAAGATATATTCTGTTTAAAAGTTAAATATATAATATTAATAATATAAATAAATAAAATATATATTATATATAATATCATAATATATAAAATGATCTAGAATTTATTCGAGATGGTGATTGATGCGAGGCAATGTATATTTCATTTATATATTTTTAATTTAATATAATTTTTTTATTTATCTAATGATATCAACAACTACACATCATTGATGAGACAGGACCCCTTTCTAGCAGAGGCTTAAATATAGTAAAGAAATAATAAATATTAATATCGAAGACAATATAAACCCTAGATCTCAAATATTTCATAAAATATTATTATTATAAAAATTGTATCCTTTTTTACTTAAATCTAGAAAACCCATGATCTAAGTTATAAAATGTTATTTAATATATTATTACTTATAATTATCAATAAATAGTATATATATAAAAAAAAAAATAAATAAAAATATGTATTATATTGTAACATATGCTATGGTATGTATTAGCTCAACCTAAAACAGGTAATAGACGTTGTGGTGAGCTTCGTTTAATGCTCGAGCGTCGAGCGATAAACTCAGAAGTGTGGTTGATCAGTTTTCTTCCATATACTCGCGTATAATGGTGGGTAGCGACGCGGAAGAACCCTTCCAACAATGACACAAAACAAAACACAATAAAGAAAGCCTAGAGAATTACCACGAGGAGAGCACCTCCCCAGGATTCGGGAGAGATATTATAATCACATAATCTGTGTGATTTCCATTATTACAGATTATTTTTCCAATTTGTAGTCTCCAAGTGAAGAAGTAAGGTCGGGATTGAGCTTTAAACAAAAATAGTGTGGTAAATGGATGTGCTGTTAAACACACATGGAACGCAAGAGCATCCCACCATAGACTCAATCCAGCGTGGCAATATAAATTCGAAAATTTCCTCTGGGAACTTTTTTTATGTTTAGAAAAATGCAGAACACAGTGTACTTAATAATGACTAATCTATTTATTTTATAAGAATGTAACCACATAATAACAAGTAGTTCTGCCTAAATATTCTAGCGTCTAGCCACACCTACACATCACGAGTATATCTAACCAATATATAAGATATATATATAACAATTATAATTATTTTATTTTATTTTTTAATAATTTTCTCCATAATATATATAAAATATTTATTTATATACATATTAATGTGAAGTGGTAATATTTCATTACCTTTTTCAAAGAATACTTTTATTTGAAGATTTTTTTTATTTATGTATTTTTTTATTATTATTATTTTATTTTTCACAATCAAGTTATTCAAACACTAACCGATTATTATTATTATAGTTATCGTAATTATAGTAGTATTATTATATTAAAGTAAATAATAATAAATCCTTTTTATTATATCACTAGTATGACTATATAGTTTGAGTATAGTATAGTATGTATAAATTGGAATTATTAGTTGAGTATCTTCTGATGAGCAGTATATATGAGGTGCCCAATTATAATACTCCGTAGATATCATATAGCATTTATATACGTAGGGCATAATATTATGTTTACTTATTATATACGCTTGTACCGAGAGTGTATCTTATGATGGACTCGTCACAGGACTTATTCACTATGATCGATTATCATATCAAGATTTATCTAAAATAGTTATTTATTAAAATTAATAGTTATAAAGAATAAATTATTTATATATATATATATATATATATATATATATATTAATATATAGTATAATATATATATATATTATATATATATATGATATAATATATATATTTAATATATATATATATATGATATAATATATATATTAAATATATTATTATATAATATATATATTAATATAATATATATATATATATAATATTAATAATTATTATAACTATATTATTATATATATATTAGATATATAATATTAATATATATAATATATTAATAATATATATATTATATATATATATATATATAGTATTAATATTATAATATATAATATATATATATATATATATATATATAGTCTATAATAGTTAGATCTATAGGTCTTTCTTGCCCATTAAAACTTCTCTTGTTTAGCTGGTGATTTATATTATATATTTATATTGGGTATTCCTTTGCAGTTGATTATACCTCTCTTAGTTTCAAATACGTTGTGTTCACCTTTTCATATATGCTTGAAGTCAACTTCTGTTCTAATGGAGTCGTTACTCACAGGGCGTACACTTAGCACACAGCCCTCAAATACTATCTACTTAGAAGCTTCTATATTAGTTACATAATTTCCCATTATAATAATTTCCATTTGTCGATGTATTCATTAACGCCTTTATATTTTATGCGACTTCCTTGATAATTATCTATTACTTATCAGTTCTACATTTCAGACGTGTTCATCATATCATATCGTTTACTATTTAATTTTCTAGTTCGAAATAAGAAGCGGAATGTCAGTACGCTTCTTAATTGAACAGGATCTAAGGTTCTATATTATTTAATAATAAGAGTATTTGTGAGTAGTTATTTGCGCTAAAGGGATGCAAATTAGCCTGAAATTTATTTGCTCTCGCGAACTTGTATATATTTTCCTTGAGACCATATCCATTTGTATCTGTGTAAACTGTTGCACTATCTTTAGACTTGAGAAACTACTTAACGTCATTGTTCTCACTTTTACAATTAGGCGTTTGGACTAGTACATCAAGAACCTTTAGCACAGTAATAACTAAACAGTTTGAAGCACTATTTTAATCACTATTCAATATAAGATAGATGACTTCCTGTTTGTGTCTTTAGAAATAATTGGCCATTAATCATCGATATAAAGTTCCAATAAGGCATTTAGTTTCCACTTCTCTAAATCCAATTCTTGAGAGTTGTCTCGCACTCACTATAGGTTACAACCAGATGTTAGCGCTTTCGATAAAAAGTAAATATTATAATTTGAATTGCGTTCTGTTTAGAAAGCTTTGATTGTGCATTATTTATAGAGATATTTTGAAATACGTTTTAAAAGTATCTTGAAATTGAAATTTCGCAAATAATTCATGCAGAATGCGAAAATAATAAAAATAACAAATGAATATGGTAAATTGACACAAATATTAAATTATATAATATCTTACCTCTACTATCTATAAGTATACATACTACTCACCCATAACCTTACCTATAATATACCTAGAGATGACGGCTCTATAATTGTTCATTCTATCTGACTGTTAAATAACAATTAAATATTACTTAGGAGTATACGGTAACAATTATATAAAATAGTGAAATTGTCTGGAGAGAGCTTTATCATGTGTGTAGTGTTTCATAAATATTATATTTCATCGTGAGTTTGAGGTAAAAATGAATTCAATTTTTGTTGTAAATTAAGCTGCCCAAATCAAGAATGTTTAGAGGTCTCAAGTTCGAATTTTAAACAACCAGTAGTACTATGAAAGTAATTATTCGTTCAGATTATATATAGATACGTGATATAAATTTATCTATCTATTTTTAATATTCATGGCTATTATTATAATATATTATATATAATATATATTACAGATATTAATACTTATTATATTATATTATTACTGTAGTATATATATATATATATATATATATAATATAATATTATTTTTATTCAAATATTTAGTATATACTATTTTAGTACGGACACTCCCAGTTGGAGATAAGCGGAAGAGGAGCTCTAATGTCGTAAGAGAGATATGTTTTGGAAGCGGGATAGCTAAGTTTTATAAATTGCAAGTTCATTTAATATTTAAGCTATGACTATAAAATGCGCTATACATACAACTTATAAATAAATATATATCCACCTAACACCTTGAGTATATATTAGAATATAAACGTTGAAGTTATATCAGATAGGAAACAATATAAATCTATATACTTTGGTAGGGTGTGAGAATCCGGATTACTCACACCCTATACCGATTTTATGGGTATAATAGTATTAATTTAAGAGTCTCATAATGACTCTCAATATTATACTAAATTAGGGAGAGCGAATCCACAGAAAATATACTTTCTAATATTACCCTTAAGAGTACCCCTGATGTCTCTGCGAAGTATAGATAAACAAAGGGTGCCTATTATCTCAGATCATAATTCTATATAGAGGACTATGATATTTACTTGACACGAGCATATCGAATATGCCTGAATAGATAATATTGTAATAATAACCCCTGAGGATTATACAACACCGACTGCGTATCGTCAAGCCCTCGTAAAACAAGATGAATTGCCTATTATCTTTACCTCTACACATAATTACTATTCTGAGTGTGTAAGTAATTTAGTTTAATATCGTTATGTTTATCCACCAGTGATAAGACTATATGATAAGCCGGTCTAATAGGAATAGTAATATAGTGAGGAGTAGTGGTATTATCTATGATAACTCAGGTATTTACTGCAGGATGAGTAATATATGAGAGGCATCCTAAGTTCTGTTCCGAGTTCCATACATTAATGTTAAGTATGTTGAATAACTTAATTCCGCTCATTCACATATTACTGGCTAGTATAACACAAATTCAAAGATTTCCCGGTTAGTCACCTACTCTTGAATATATCTTGACGATCTCAGACTGACCCACACACGAGAGAGATTGAGATTAATACTAGGGGACATTGAGGATAGAAATAATCACACGTAGCAGAGGTTCACCACTCTCTCACTAGTATAACATAATCATTACTTGTATTGATAATCATTTGCACATAATTGTAGTTGAGTATGTAAATACAGTGTGATTTGCACACGCTCCATGCTATTGAGAAAGGAGGTCACCATGAGCGAGCATGGAATATGAGAGAGCGCAGGATAGCTGAGACATTTGATATACTCTAAGAGCTATTTAATAAGAAGACAGAATATAAGTAATGAGATAGAGAGAGAGCAGAGTATCAAGCCACACTAGCGAAGTGGAGCGAGCTGGAGAGAGAGGTTGGTAAGGAGAAAGAGAGAAAGGAGAAGGAGAAGGGGAGGAGTGGAGAGGAGGAATATACACAGGCCTATGCGGACGGGTGAGATATGGGAATGTGATTTGTATCGATGACGATTAATATTATAGACACTTCAAAGACGAACTCGAGAGGACGATGTTTGTCACTAACTACACTTGAGTATATGTTTATCACACATTCGAGAGTATTAAGGATTATGTCGGTCCATGTCTATGAGAAAACCCTGTTTTATCATATATAACTATTTTTAATATGATAATTTAATAGTTCTAATAGCGCTATCCACCTATATACAATATAGACTCGACTTATCGATAGCGTTGATCCCGGGCGAGTGCAAACGTTTTAAGAAAATTACTAATATCAATTCCTCCAACCACAATTCTATGATTTTTTTGCAATATATGCAAAAATATGACATTGAAATATATTATACATTATTATCATTTATATTTTACAATAGGATATTGTAAGCACCATCATAATAATTATATCTTATTGTTTGAAAAATGAATAACTAATTCAATAATATAATTACTGAGTGTTACCTAATCAAAATATTTACTAAATTTATATTAAAATTACGATATGTATAAAATTGATCTTCCTTATATAATAAAAGTGAATCATCTATATACTATCAATAAGTTAATTCATACAAAAACCACTAAAAAACACTTAAAGAAATAAATATATCAATAAAAAATAAGTTTTCATTTATTATCATTATATTATATACTAATTTTCAATTTATTGATTATTTTTTAATAATAATAATTTAATGATAATAAATTAATTAAATTAAATGATTTAATTTTCATATATAATATAATATAACAATTTTATGATTGTTATTAATATAATCCGTTTGTCGAGGAGGATAGGGTGGAGCTGAATACTAAGCGTCCACGACCAGTCGAGCCACATAATTATTAATAGTACAGCCTATTCATATACAGAGTATTATAATCAGCGAGTAAAGGCATATAAACTATAAATTTATAGTTATAGTAATATACTACTACTAGTATAGTGAGTCTAATCATTATATATTATAAATAAATATTATATATATAATATATATATAATAATATATATATATAATCTATATATTATTATAATATATAATTTTAATATATAATATACAATATATATATATTCTAATTATAAATATAATTAAATAATTAAGTGCATAATAAAGATATATAGGAAGTAATCCACTTGTATTGGCTATTATTTATAGGTTGTAAATTATAAATCGAAATATGATAAAATAAAATTGACATAATTATTTAAAATTATAACAATTTATATAATAATAATGCATCCTCTCATAGTTTAACTCACAAAAGGCACAAGTATTTTTCACGTCATATATTAAATTATAAGATGGTGATAAGGTTAACACTATATAATTTATATGATCAATACACAAATATTATCCGGTATACCTTTATTACTATCACAAGTACCTAGTAATGCTTAACACGACTATTATCTATCTTAATTGTAACGTGAAGTCTCACTCTATTATTACCTCGAAATACCAGTCCATTATTACTCCTGAGGCAGCATTCAAGTGAGGATGACATATATACGATATATTTTACACAATCTAGATTCTTTTAATATGATATTACCTAATAATATACTAAGAAGAGTATCACCGTAATAATTATTTCACTAACTATAAATATTTAAGATAATAGTAATAATTTAAAAAATTCATAATATTAATTGCTATATTAATTTTCACGATAGTGAAAACATAGTATATTATTATATATAAGTATGAGGGTAGGTAAATCCTGTACCCTTATATATAACATACGTTTATTTTTATTATATTTTATTTATTTATTTTTTTTATTATTATTTATTTTATTATTTTTTTTTTATTTTTTATTTTTTATAGTAGCTAAATTTATCGTTATTCACTGTTGAAATTCAAAATTCTATTTCTACAATTCTATTAAAACAAAATATAATAACAAGACCTACATTAAATTTACAATATCTGTATATCTAGATATTCATCAATATTCATATACTATTTCTATTAATGCTTATTTTCTATTTATTTCTTTTTATACGTATATGATTTTAATTCATTTATTTATATTGTTTGTTTATTAATATAACAAGGAGTATATATATTTACTGTATTATTTCTATTTACTTTCTCTGCGAAATTGCTCATTAATTTAGTGAGATCTCTCGAGACTAATGTAATAGCTTTAAAAGTAGTTTTGTCTTCTGTTGCTCACTAATGATAGGTAACTCTTCTTTGTCAGTTTGCCAACATAAAATCCCACATACAACTACAATCTTTAATACAAAAAGTACAACATACCCAGTAATATTGAAATTGTATTTCATGCAGTGAATGCGTTACAATTCATATATTGCCTTCCTAAGCCCTAATGTATATCAACTTTTAAAATTAATTTCTATTATATAAATATAGTAATAATAATGATCCGTATAATTATAGCTCACTGACATCACAGAAACCCATTTAATATTCCCACCACTTATATATATATATATATATATATATATATATACCTATCAGCAATCTGTAAGGGCGTATTAATTATAAAGAACTTATCCTCACTACAATCTAATTTAAATATTAATATATTTTCCCAAGAGCTAAATATACCCGTGAGCTGTGAATAAATATTTCTATAAAAATACGCCCCATCTAATTATAGTACACCCATCCTTTTCATCTTCATACCTTTAACTACAATATTTCTTATTAAAAATGTTGTATCCTTTTCGCTTCCGAAATTTATCCAATTAACATCATCATAAATCATATGTCACAATAATATTATTTATCGAGAGCTATCATCATCAATATCAATATAAATATTATCTTATATATTATATATTTACATCTATCATTTATATTAATTATATTATTTAATTATATTTAATATATTATTCTTTATATATTATTTATTATATAAATTATTTAAGCAGAATATTTGATATCCGCTTGGGATATACATTTTATATTCATAAATTAGTTCGCCAATCTTAATATGGGACTTACGTTATTATTACTCTCAATCCTCATTTATTTATATATATATCATGGTAGAATGTATATTATAATATGGAAAAACAGAGAGAGAAAAGATAAAGATATCTTTAAAAGAACATAACAATAACATATGTTCTTTCATTTGGGGTCGTACACCGCCATTGGACGTACTTATAACTGAGATAATCAAGTTACGGGCGCACGATACTTCACATTTTCCTCGCCGCGGCTCTCGACATCCGCAAATGACTCAAGCGTCTATTTTATTTACTAGTCTTATGTCCTGTATTAAAGTATTCTCTTCTTTTTCAGCGAGTTATACTTGTATATCATATCAAAGTCGCCAATCCTGACATAGTCATCTGACAAATGTGATCAGTCTGGGCCTAGACCATCTCATGCTTCATTAGTATAACATTACATCACCAAATTTCTTACATGAAAGAATTCTAACAGAGGGTCATCACTGAATTGACAATTTATTCCCGAGCCTTCCGAGCGAGACGGGAGTCTCGAGACCCTAAGTTCCGCATCTGTGCATGAGATTGACTGAGCACAACTGTCCTGCAGACTTTTCATAATATGTAGACATTATTTATACTTTATTTTCAAATGTATTAATACATTTAAGATACTTATAATTAATATTATTTTGGATTATACAAAATTTCATTTATTATAAATACATATAGAAAAAGTTAATATTAATATTATTAATATCTATATATTTCTATATTATAATAATTTTTATCTATCTATATTTAAATATATATAGATTATATTATAATATATAATTATTCTATTAATTAGATATTAACATATGATTACATTTCTACTTATATTAATATATATTAATTAAATATATTAATATTAGTATTATGGCATAGGGATAAAATGACTTTATATATTATTAAATCATATATTAATTAGTAATTTATAATTATAATACATACCTATTAATTTTTTTGCCCCATAATTAATTTAATAATTATTATTATAATAAAATTTTATATCACGTCTCTAGTTGGATTATAGCATTTCGTGGGATAAATTTTATGAGGGCTATATATATGACGCAATTAATTCATTCCAACTCAAAAAAAGACAAAAAAAACATTAACTCGTATATAAAAATGGTTTAAACATTTTAAAATTTCATCCAAACTACTGCATCCATCCCTCTCTTTCTTCCGTTATTATGATTATTAATTATTATATAATATATATATATATAATTATTAATAAATAAATATCTCTACAGAGCATATTTATATTTATTATATTAATATATTTGTTGTCTATATATTTATTTATATATAGTGTATTATTTGGAACAATACATTTTAAATAAATATGATTCATATTTGAGTGAAGAGAACACAAAGAGCCCTGTAGTATCTAAAATAATAATTATATTAACTTTTCACACATTAATAATGTTAAATTTAAAACAAATTGAGAACTAATATTTAAAAAAAAAATTAAACAGCTTCATACTTAAATTAATTAAAAATAAAGAATATTCTATTAATTCTTTCTTTCTTTTAAATGTTTCAGTAGATTAAATAATAATAATAGATTATAATTATGAGTTGCCTCTCTCTAAATAAACAAGGTGTTGACGCGATCTAGTTCAGTTTGAACATTTCTTCAGTGATGCTGTAGAGGTTCCTGGGCCTTCCGAAGAGAGATAAGTACTGAATTCAGCAATCCTTCGGCGATCTGTCTCATTCACACCACGATGGTAATGTCCATGTCTTGTGGATTATCCGTCGTATAAAGAGTTCCTTTATATATTTTTTAATATATTATGCTTCTCGTTTTATTTTATTGTCTAATACCATTTTTTTAATCAGAAGATACAGTCAATGTTTTTTCCACTTCCTATATATTTCGTACTGACTTTAAGACTCATTGGTGTGTATTGTATCAGAATTATTCAGCGCTTCTAACTTCATGGATCCACGCTGTAATATCGCGCGCATTATTCTAATGCAGAGGATGCTTGGTATTATAATAGTATAGTTGAAATTCGGCAGAGAAATATTTCTTCTGAAAGACAAGTAATTCAGGCATCTATATAATTCAGAGTTTATAAAATATAAAAGTCAATGTCCTAGTCATATAAGTACATGAGAAACATTTAATTGTCATTGCCTGAGAGAGATTGGTATATTTCACACTCACATTCATAGTCCTATTACAGGTGGTACTATTTAAAAAATAGGAGTCATTTAAGTATTGAGTGAGAACATTCACTTTTTGTATGGTCAACCGGGATAATCTTTCTTTCAGTGACATTTAGAATATGTTCTCTTGACATCTTCAGTTGTCATCACTACATATTCCCTTTCACCTTATGTTTGTGATGAGAGATTGTGCTACACGGCATTCACAATAAAATTAAGCGAGGAGACAGCGAGAAATCTCAAAAAGCCAAGTATTTCGAGTAAATCTCAGATTTTTAATGATGTTCAGAGTTATGGGACCAAACTTAATTTATATAAGCAGGTTTGTGCATATTCTCACTTGTGAGTGAATTTGATGTATTTTTTTTTTTTTTTTTTTTCTACTTGTTATGTTTTAATTGTTATATGAGGTTCGTCTTATAGACTAGATATGAATATGTTTGCTGTGTTTATAATTGATCGGCTACGTGAATTGTTTGCGTGTTGTACACACACTGGCACTCCAGATCGAGAAATTAAAAAACACTTTTTGTAAATATTTGAATAAGTTTGATTTGTTGAGAGCTGTTTTTGTGTATCAGCAAATCTGTATAAAACCTGTTTGGGTGTTCAGTCCGATTCATCTCTGGAGTTCAGTCCACTATCTCTATCTATATTAGTGACCTCATTCAGACACTACATAGACGACCCAAATTTTTATAAATACCTTGAGTGTTTACTATTTAGACATTTTTAATTGTCCCAAGAAATCTTATATTGTTCTAAGATTTTTGTTGTTGAATCTTTAGTTAATGGCAGTCTAATATTATTTAATAAGCAATGTAAGTAATATGTTAATCTCTCCTATGTTATTACATAATATATGAGGCCGTTTCACTAAGTCTTATATTTAAATTAAGGATTTGAGGTGATAGGATTTATAACATATATATATAATTTGCTTAATTTTGCAAAGATTGTAATAAAGTGTTGATTTCGATAAAGGGAGGCAAAACGATAGTCATCTCTTGGTAACGTGATCTCAACTCATATTTCCTTCGATGCCAGGCATTTGCCCGGCAAGCATCAGGGTGACTCGTTTTCACGACAATAGTGCCATACAGAAGAATCACCGAATATTTTTCTTACATAATGAAATAATAAGTTAAAATTTAATATACGGAGTCATATTCAAGTATACATAGTTATTATAGTGAGGGTAGGGATTCCTGCCCTTTACATATATTATTATAAATTTAATTATTATTAGTTGTCGTCGTCCTATGTGTGGCTCGCCAAAAAAGATTTAGAAAAATTTTTAATTTCTCTGCGATAGATAAAGGTGGCACCAACTGTTCTAGAGGCTGACACATAGTATTAATATATATATTATATATATATATATTATATATATGTATATATATTATATATTATATATATAATATAATATATATATAATATATATATTATTATTACATTTTTATAGTATATTTATATATCATAATATATATATATATTAGTTATATTATATATATATATATAATATATATATAATATAATATATAATATATATATATATATTATATATATATATATATATAATATAGTATATATATATATAGTAGGGATCTGATATATATATATATATAATAGTATATGAATATATTATATATATATATATTATATATATATATATAATATATATATTATATATAATATATTATATATATATATATATATACGGTATATATATATATATTATTATAGTATAGTATATATATATTATATATTTATATATATATATATATATATATATATACTATATATAATAATATAATATATATATATATATATATATATAAATATATATTAATTGATTAACGATGCTCACGCGTCACTAGTGATCCTGTAGAGTACGTACGTGTGATACCTATTTTTCATATAAAGTGCTTATTATGATCGTATTAATTAGATAATAATAGCGGCTAATCATTAGCTTTAAATTAAAATTAATAAAAATATTGAGTTAATAAAATTGAAAATCATTATATAGTAAACTTATTAAATAATGCGCTATAATAGACAACATCATTATATATATATAATTAAGTTAATTATATATATATTTAGTTTATGTACATCATTTACACCTAGTATATATATATATGATATAGATATATATAAATATATATATATATAATATATATTCAAAATTTCTGTGTACTCTATTTTAATTTTATATATTTCTTCAATATTGATCTCTTTAGTTTCAAATACGTTTTATTTATTCTCATATTTCGAATATGAATGAATAGTTTTTAGTGATGTAACCTTACTACATCAATATATAAGTATTAGTATTATTATGAAATGTACAAATTAAATAATAAAAATCATCTGATTAATTTATCATTGAATCATTAATTCTAGGTTATAATATTTTTATGGCATTGTGAAAACTAACTTCAATATTAATTTATTCTCTTCCTATTCAATTTTTATTAGCAATTTATAAAAACACAAGTTAGTTTAATTATTATTTCTGTTTATTGAAAAGTAAAATTTTAATCATTTCATAAATACTCATTTAATAATAAATTTTTTTGGATTGTAATAGTGAAAGTTTGTAAAACTTCCTTTAGACTGCAATATTAATTATATTATGGAATATTTTAATGGTCGATTTAATTTGATGTGTTTATGCCTCTCTAAAGATTCAGCAAAACTTTTAGGCTAAAAATGCTTATCTGTCACTTTTGTAACTGTAATGTAACTAGACATATATAAACAAATAGAGACAGCTAAAGGCAACAGGGCCTATCAATACTGTCCCAGTCAAACAAACAAAAAACAAAAAAAAACTAACCTGCAAAGCCCCAGTTCCATTAGGGTAGCTTCCAAGAGTAATGACTTTGGCTGATTTAGGGATCCATTTAACATCAAAGGCTGTATAATTCAAACCTTTCTCAGCATGTATAAGCATTTGTGGCTTATCCATCTTTAAAATATTTGGACAATACGGAAGATTTTAAGAGAAAAAAGCAAACAGTTTTTTCCCGATTAGGGGGCCTCTATCTGTCGAATTACTTCTTAAGATAAAAAGATTAAGCAAGATTAAACTTCAAATAACACACTTTCTCAAATGTAACACAGTTATATCTATTATTATCGTCATGAGTCATACAACTTGCAAAATGCAAATATACAAGCTCTAAAATCTTAATTAAAACAAATAACAACTTTAGTTACCATGGTAACCGGAGGTATTATTTATTTTGAAAATGGAAATCGCTTATCAGGAAGTAAAAGAAGAAGAAGAAGAAAAACACAGTATATGGTTCGATTAATTAAATTCATTTTGTATTATATTCACGGTAAAAATATTTTATACTATGTTATATTTTTGCTAAATAGCAGTATTAAAAACTAATTATGGTTAAAAATCTCACCATTGAATTATTAAAAATATACAAATTCTTTCTAGTTCTACTGTCTCACAGTTTTTTTTTCTTCTTCTTTTTTTTTAAATAGTTACTCCATAAATGCTTATTTCATATTTTTCAATTTATAATTTCATAATTTATAGATAACATATTTAATGTCCACAAAAATTTTGCGGCATCCGAAAAATATCGTATGTTAGAAATTTATTTAAGTTAATTATTAAAATACGTGACAATCATTGAAACATTAAAACTTGAAAGTATAGAGACAGTAAGAAGCCACGCGGGCCTATCGAAATTGTTTCAGTCAACAAGAGTAAATAGACCCAATCACTCAACATGATCATTCA
>JABUQX010080326.1:0-30880 GCA_015478945.1 Trachelipus rathkii
AGATGGGGGGACGTGAGCTCTGATGAGCAAATCAGTTATTCCCCTCCCCGGAAAATAGAAAAAAATACACGCAGTAAAGGTGTGGACTATACACCTAATATCCCTCACTTCCACCTGAATGAATCGTCAGAGAGGCCCTAAGGCTTCTCCCGACCTCATCAAAACAATCCAGAAAAATCCAAAAAAAAAGATGCAACCCCTACAACCGTAGAGGTGGTGATAGATTGGAATATACGGTGGAAGAAAAAAAAGAGATATTCTGGTGCGTAACATACGGAAGACACAAGGTGTTCCCAAAAAAAGGGACAACTAAACGAACAAGAAATATGTTGGAACAACGAGGTGAAATAGATAAAATCAAACTGGAAAGAATACCGGATGCGAGATTTGCCAGTATTGCAACAAATATAAATAATAAAAAGACCCCGATAACACACGAACAGATAAAACAAATCGAGGAGGAAGTAGATCAATACGTGGGGAAGATGAACAAAATGGAGGAGGAGGGTGAATGGGAATGGACAAAGGAAAAGAACGAATACTTAATGGAAAGCTACTACATAGGTATGTTAATACCCGAAAAGGAAGGTAAAACGGACTTCTGGAAATATGTTGTGGATAATGAAATAATTGGTGCAAATGATGTTATGGAATATGAGTTTAATAAGAAATATACGGGGGTAGAAAGAAGGAAACTGATCGCCCAAAAACAGGCCATCATCAACTTTAATAAAGAAAGGAATCAAGGAGCAATAAAAAAAAAGAAAAGCTACGTTACCTACAAATGAAGACCTGAAGGAAATAGAACGTAGAGCAAAGGAGAGAATTAGGAATGAAATTCAGATCACACCAGAAATGATCAGAGATATTAAACAGAAAAGTAAAGAGACACTATATCAAGGGAATAGAATAAAAACTGGAAAAAATACAGAGAAAAGTTTAGAAGAACAAAATAATGACAGATAAGGAAGACTTAATAGATGGGGAGTTGGATGAGACAGAAATAGTAGGAGAAGAAATATCAGAGGCTGCTGAAATCCTAAACAAAGAAATAATGAACAGAACAGATAGTGAAAGTAATAATGATTCAGATACAGGAAGCCACTATGAAGAAACAGAGGAACAAGGTGATGAAGAGATTATTGAAAATGATAGAAATGAAAACGGAGATAGAATGCAGGAGGAAGAAGAGATGATAAACAAAATAGCACACTATAGAGATGAAGATATTTATACCAACATGGAAGATAGAAAAGGAATAAATAAAATAGATAATTGGATGAAAATAAATAAATATGCCAGGATAGCAAACAGGGTATTACCAAGATTACTACCTGAGAAATGCGGTATCTCAGAAGTGAACAGGTTATATTATGCAACAGCAAGAGCAATAACAGATTTGATGGGAGGGAAAATATTTGAGAAAAATAGATCAAATGGAAGAAAGAAGGAACAAAAACCGTCATGGGAAATTAGATTAGAGAGACATAGCGAGACTTAGAAAAGAAATATCACTAATAAAAGAATACGAAGAAGGAAACATCACAATAGAAAGTAAAATTGGACAAGCACAAAATATAAGAAGAAGAAGTAGAGGTAGAAATCAAGTAACATACTCAATTGGTAGCAGAAAATTAGAATTAGTCGCAAAAGCAAAAAAAATTAAGCTCATACAAGAAAGAAGAACAAAGAAAAAGACAAAACAAAATGTACCAGACAGATAAAGGAAAGTTCTATAGAGAGTTGAGAGGTGAAAATATAAAAGTTGATAAACCACCTGAAAGAGACAGACTTGATGCATTTTGGAGGAGTATATATGAAGACCAACGAACACATAATGAAGAGGCGGAATGGATAGAAACAACAAGAAGGAATCCCCAAATAGAAGAAATTAATGAGATGGAATTTGAACCACTAACCGAAAGGGAAGTGATGGAAATGATACGACGCACCAGTAACTGGAAAACACCTGGACCAGACATGGTGCAAAATATATGGTTAAAAAAAAATTACAATACTAAGAGAACCTTTAACAAAATGCTTCAATAGAATTCTGAACGGAACAGAAGAAATACCTGAGTGGATGACCAAAGGAGAAACCGTCCTTATCCCTTAAACAACGGAAACACAAAACCCTGGGAAATACAGACCAATTACTTGTCTACCAACTATATACAAAATATTAACAGCAATTATTACAGAAAAAATATACAAACATACAATAGAAAATAATATAATAGCAGAAGAACAAAAAGGATGCAGTAAGGGAAGTCACGGGACAAAAGATCAATTGTTAATAAATAAAATGATCCTAGAAGACAGCAGACAAAGACAGAAGAACTTAAGCATGACTTGGATTGATTATAAGAAAGCATATGATAGTGTGCCGCACTCATGGATCAAAGAGGTATTAAAAATCTATAAAATCAATAATAAGATAAGAGACTTTATGGAAAAAGTGATGCAAATATGGAAGATCAATATTAAACTACATCACGAAAATGGTACGATACAAATAAATAATGTAAAAAATAAGGAGAGGAATATTCCAAGGGGATTCCTTATCCCCGTTGCTGTTTGTACTATCATTGAACCCACTGAGTTCATTGATAAATAACTTGCATAATGGATATAGAATAGGATCAAGAAATGAAAAGAAAGGAAAAAACATCTCGCATTTATTTTACATGGATGACATCAAACTATACTCCCCAAACAAACAACAAACAATTGAACAGATAGAGGTAGTTAAGAAGTTTTCAAGTGGATATACAAATGGAGTTCGGACTAGATAAATGTGCGTTTCTGGAGTTTGAAGAAAGGAAAAAGAAATGACAGTGGAAATATCAGAATAAACGACGAAATCATTAGACAACTAGAACAGGAAGACACCTATAAGTATCTCGGGATAGAAGAAAATGAAAAAATAGAACATAAGAAAATGAAGGAAAAGCTGAAGAAGGAATATGAGAAGAGATTTTACCTAAATCAAAATCTGCTAACTCACAGCAATTTAAGGTCGAAGCAGTAAGAACATTGGCAGTACCAGTGCTATCGTATGGGTTTGGAATAATTGATTGGTTCCAAGAAGATTTAAACAGTTTAGATCTATACTTTAGTATAGTATACTATAAATTGACATATAAGAACCAATGCCTGGCAAGAATGTATGTCCCCAGGGATCAAGGTGGAATGGGACTCCAGGAAATAGATGCAGTATATAGAGAGGAAGTGATCGGATTAACGACGTATATCGAAGAAAGTGATAGTAAATTCATCAGATGGGTGAAGGAGCACGAAACAGGGAAAGCGATGAGAACATCTTTAACAGCCAAAAAAAGTGATTACCTACGGAAGTATGATATCCCTAACGACGACCCAACAACAGAAGGAATGACAAAAAAGGAAAAGATGAAACACCTAAGAAATGAGCACAGAAAAGCAAGAAGAAAAAAACATGAAAATAATTCACACCAATAGCATGCATTTGCAAAGGAATACAAAAATATCATAGAACAGGTGTATATAGATAAAGAAAAATCGATAGAAGCAGTATGCAGGGGTAATCTAAGAAAAGAAGATGAAAGAACAATTGTAGGGGCACAGGACTTAGCATTACGAACCAATTGGTTCAAGAGAGAGATAGAGAAGGAGAACATATCCAACAAATGCCGAATGTGTAAAGTATCTCCGGAAACAGTTAGCCATATATTATCAAGCTGTGACACACTTCTCGGTCGCAAGCAATACACCGAAAGACATAATACAATATGCAAATTAATCCATTTTAGAATTTGTGAAAAATACAAAATACCAATAGAAGCATCCAAATACTGGGAACACAACCCAAACGCAATAGAAGAAAATAACCACGCGCTAATACTATACGACTATAGCATTCCCACAGATGTACATGTAAGACATAACAAACCGGATATTGTTGTAAAAGATAAAAGAGAAAGAAAGGCATACATTATAGAGATAGGAATTCCATGGGACGGCAGAGTATCAGCATATGAAACTGAAAAGGAAGTTAAGTACCAAACTCTGAAATACTTCATTACAAGGAATGTGGAATGACATTGATAGAGCAGAGGTTATCCCTGTGGTAATTGGAAGTATGGGAGTGATAAAAAAAAAGCTTAAATCAATATATTGAAAGACTACCGGTGGAAGTAACAACGTTGGAGATGAGCTCCATTATAATACGACAGAGCGCCAGAATACTGAGAATGGTTCTTGGTTGTTAAAGAACCTGCCGGGACAACCATATGCGCTTAGGCCCGAGGTTTGGGCCCGCGCATTAATGGTAACCCTTAAGAAAGGTGAAATAAAAAAAAAAAAAAAAAAAAAAAAAAAAAAAAAAAAAAATATTAAATTACAAATATTTTCAAATTAAAATATGCTTGCAATCATAAACACCTTTTAAGAAGACACATGCTTACGCATCAAAACATAAAATTATTTTAAATGTTCTGAGTAGTGCAACTATGAGTGTAATCAGAAAAGGCATTTAAGATTGCACCATGCTTAAACATGAAAAATATAAAATTATTTAAATGTTCTGAGTGTGCCTATGAGTGTAATCGGGAAAGGTACAGCTTAAAAACACATGCTTAAACATGAACATATACATAAGCATTTATTGGGATGAGGAAAACCGGTGCCTTTAAAACTACGTTGAAACGCCGTTCTTTTTTGGGGACGTGGGTGGCCTAGTGGTTAGAGCATACTGGTTGTTGTTAACCATCAGCAACGCGGAGTCCAACGTTCGAATCCCGCTGACGAAGAGTAAAATCTTCTTTGACTCATTCATTTAATGAATATATTTATTTATATAAATTTATTTATTTATATAAATATAAATAAAGGCCAAAGTATTAAATGAGTCACAGGAGATTTTACTCTCCCTCAGCGGGATCCCAACAGCTCGGGTGTGACGGGTACTGACGAACGGAAATGAGAATTCGGGTGACGCGTGCATGGATGGCGAGTTTGTCCATGCTTGGGTAGGGATCCATGTGGACTCCGCGGAAGATATGGGGTACCATTCTACGCACTTCAGGCACATGTTCAGGGGTGCTGGGGGGTAAACAAAATCCCTCAATCCTTTGGTCTGAGGTTTGGACCCGGATGAGGAAATTTCTCCCATTCTCGCCTGGAAAGGAAAAAAAAAAAAAAAAAAAAAAAAAAAAAAAAATAAAATTATTCAAATGTTCCGAGTGTGGCTACGAGTGTAATCAGAAACAAAACTTAAAGAGACACATGCTTACGCATCAAAATATAAAGTTATTTAAATGTGCTGAGTGTGACTATGAAGTGTAATGAGAAAAAAGCTTAGGAGAACACATGCTTAAACAATGAAAATATAAAATTATTCAAATGTTCTGAGTGTGCTATGAAGTGTAAATCGGATAGAGGCCTTAAAAAGGCCACAATGCTTACGCATGCAAAATATAATTAAATTATTCAAATGTTCTAAGTGTGACTTTGAGTGTAATCACAAAGGAAGCTTAAAAAGACACATGCTTAAGCATCAAAATTTAAAATTATTTAAATGTTGTGAGTGTGGCTATGAGTGTAATCAGATAGGAAGCTTAAGATTACACATGCTTAAGCATAAAAATATAAAATTATTTAAATGTTCTGAGTGTGACTATGAGTGTAATCACAAAGGAACCTTAAACAGACCCACATGCTTACGCATCCAAACATAAATTATTTAAATGTTCTGAGTGTGACTACGAGTGTAATCATAAAGGAACCTTAAACAGACACATGCTTACGCATCAAAATAAAATTATTTAAATGTTCTGAGTGTGGCCATGAGTATAATGAGAAAGGAAGCTTAAAAATACACATGCTTACACATCATAATATTAAATTATTTCAATGTTCTGAGTGTGGCTATGAGTGTAATCATAAATGCAGCTTAAGAGAACACATGCTTAAACATGAAAATAAAAAAAAAAAAAATAAAAAAAAAAAAATGAATTATTCAAATGTTCTGAGTGTGGCTAGGAGTGTAATCACAGAGGCTTAGAAAGGCACATGCTTACGCATCAAAAAATAAAATTATTTAAATGTTCTGAGTGTGGCTATGAGTGTAATCGGAAAGGAGACCTAAAAAACACATGCTTAAACATGAAAATATTCCCCGTACGTCAAACTGATTCGCTTACGCTGTTGGGCTGGTTTAAAGCAGGACCAGCTCCGACGGGTCGTTGTCTCGGGCGAGGAATCTGAACAGCTCGGGGTGACCGGATACTGACGAACGGAATGAGAATTCGGGTGACGCGTGCATGGATGGCGAGTTGTCCATGCCTTGGGGGGGGGGGAATCCATGTGGACTCCGCGGAGAATATGGGGTGCCATACTACGCATTTCGGGCCCAGGTTCAGGGGTGCTGGGAGTAAACAGAAAATCCCTCATCCTTAGGTCTGAGGTTTGGACCCGGATGAGGGATAAATACCTCCCTTCGAGGAGAGAAATTAAAAAAAATATATATATATATTCAAATGTTCCGAGTGTGACTATGAGTGTAATCGGAAACAAAACTTAAAAAGGAGGAGAATGAAATGGAAACTGATCCAGAAAATTCGGATGTAGAAGAAATGGAAAATATAACGGATAATACAACAGAGGAACTGGAACCAGACAGAGAAAGGGAGCTAATGAATGAAATATGGAATGTCCAAACAGGAAATAAAGAATAATGCTCAGAGGAGGAAATGTTGATAAAAATAGCAAAATACAGAGATGAAGACCTCATAAAAGGAATACAGGGCAGATGAAAAAAAATCGGAAATTGGTTCCAAACGGAGAAATATATTATAATAGCAGATAAAGTGCTACCAAGAATTATTCCAGCCAATTGTAGTTTGACTGAGATTAATAGACTATATTATGCAGTTGCCAGGGCAGTAGCGGACTGTATGAAAGCTAAAGTATTCAAAACCAAGAAAGCAGGAGAAAAAAAGGAAGAACAAAGAAAAGATACCACCGTGGAAATATAGACTACAACAGGAAGTAAGTAAACTAAGACAAGAGGTATGGATAAGATCAGTACCCGTGGTGTGATAACATCAGAACAAACTATAAGAACGAGTTAAAAATATATTAAGGAAAGAAAACAGTGCAAAATGACCAAATAACTCAGACCATTGCAAGTAGAAAGATGTTAATAATAGCAAAGGCTAATAAGATTAAAAGGTATGATAAGAGAGAAAAAGAGAAAAAACAAGATCAAATGTTTAAAGAGGATCAGGGAAGGTTCTATAGAGAACTACGAAATGATTCCATAAAAGTGTCAAACCCTCCTCCCAAAGAGGAAGTGGATAGATTCTGGAAAGGAATTTATGAAGATGAAAGAATGTTTAACAATCAAGCAGAATGGCTAGAGCAAATAAAGAATAGCCAAGAAACAATTAATATCGAACAAATGGAACATGTAACAATTACAAAAAAAAAGAGATTTAAGATGTAATTAAAAAGAGTAGCAACTGGAAAACACCTGGACCAGATAGAGCTCAAAATATATGGCTTAAGAAAATAAGAACACTATTGGAACCGCTTACCGCATGTTATAATAGAATTATAAATGGAAGAGAAGAAATTCCTCAGTGGTTAACAGCTGGAGAAACTGTGCTGATCCCAAAAAGCGAAGAAACTCAGAGACCAGAAAAGTATAGACCCATCACGTGTCTGCCAACCTTATATAAGGTGTTTACGGGAGTGTTGGCAAAAAGGATCCAAGAACATTTGGATAACAATAACATCATAAGCGAAGAACAAAAAGGATGTTGTAAAAATAGTTATGGAACTAAGGACCAATTACTCATCAACAAAATGATTACAGAAAATTCGAGGAGGGCCCAGAAAAACCTAAGTATGGCATGGATAGACTATAAAAAGGCCTACGATAGTGTCCCTCACAATTGGATCAGAGAAGTTTTAAAAATATATAAAATTAGCCCTGAAATTATAAGGTTCATAGAAAATGCAATGAAGATAGGGAAAGTTAATATAAATCTCCATTATGAAGAAGGAAATTTGGTAATAGAAGAAGTAAAAATTAAGCGAGGAATATTCCAGGAAGACTCTATCTCTCCCTTAATATTTGTGCTTGCCATAAATCCTCTGAGCACTTTAATTAATGGTTTAGGGAATGGATATCGTATAAATTCGAGAAATGAGAAGAAACCCAAAATAATTTCCCATCTATTTTATATGGACGACTTGAAACTCTACGCGTCAAATAGAGAAGAAACCATTAAACAAATAGAAATCGTAAAAAAAGTTTTCTAATGACATATGCATGGAATTTGGGCTAGATAAAATGTGCGTTTTGCTACTAAAGAAAGGCAGAAGAAACAGAAAGCTGAGAATATGAAATTAAAGGAGAATATAATTAAAGAGTTAGAACAAGAACACACGTATAAGTATCTTGGAATAGAAGAGTCAGAAAAAGAAAACAACATAATGAAGGGAAAATAAAAAAAAAATTAGGAGAAGATTAAAATTAATTTTAAAATCGGAATTAACCCCAGAAAATCAAGCCATTGACACCTTGACGATCCCGGTACTCTCATATGGCTTTGGAATCATCTACTGGATGCAGGAAGACTTAAACAAGCTGGATGTTATGACCAGGAAAATGCTGCACGCACACAAGATGACCTATAAAAATCAATGTGTACCACGGATACATGTATCCAGAAAAAAAAGGAGGAATGGGAGTACCCACAATAGATATAATATACAAATCTGAAGTAATAGGAATTGGGAAATATTTGAAAGGCAATGAGGGAAGATTCATTGGATGGGTAACATGAACAATGAAGCTTGGAACCATTCATCAACCATCAATTAAAAAAAAAATAAATGGTTATCTAAGAGATGTTGAGATTTGGATGAAGAGGTAAGAAACGAGGAAAGTTTGGAGAGAGAAATAAAGAATGCTAAAATAACATACAAAGAGAAGAAGCAAACCTGGAACAATGAAAGAATCACACATTTGCGAAACACCATAAAAACGTACTTGATGACAGCATTCATTGAACACTTATAAATCAAATGAAAGTGATGATAAAAGGATGAACTAAGAAGTGAAGATGAGAGAACCATCCTAGCAGCCCAAGATCAAGCCCTCAGGACCAACTGGTTCAAGAAGCACATAGAGGGGCAAAACATAACGGACAAATGCAGAATGTGCAATGAATGGTCGGAATCAGTATGTCACATATTATCTGGATGTGAGGTTTTGCTGCTGAGGGGCTCATACACTGAAAGACACAACAGCATATGTAGACTGATCCATTATAGATTATGCAGAAAATTTGAAATCGGAGTAAATACAGTTAACCACTGGGAACATAACCCAAACAATATAGAAGAAAACAACAGAGTCTTAATTCTTTATGATTACAATATACCAACAGACGCACAAGTCACTTATAACAAATCAGATATTGTTATTCATAACAAAACTGAAAACAAATGTTGGAACATAGAGGTCGGAGTCCCGTGGGATGGAGGCGTCTCGGCCTGCGAAAGAGAAAAAGAATTAAAATACCAAAGGCTCAAGTACGAACTCAGGAGATTATGGAATATAGACATCATTGAAATAGTTTCAGTTATTGTGGGAGCCACAGGAATAATAATAAAAAAAAAGCCTGGAAAAACATCTTGAGAAGCTCCCGGTACAGGTATCAACAATGGAGCTGAGTATGACTGTGATCAAGAAGAGTTTAAGTATATTAAGAACTGTACTTGGATATCGTTGAGACACCAAGAAAAGCGAAAATAGGATTGTTCTTGGGAGTGAGGTTCAATCCCGAACAATCCCATAAGGAAATACATCAGTAGATACCCTTAATAAAGGAGATTTGGAAAAAAAAAAAATTATTCAAATGTTCCGAGTGTGGCTTTGAGTGTAATCAGAAATATATCAAAATATCAAAAAGAACAACTTGATGGTATGCTACAGAAAATAGCTCATTACAGAGAAATAGAACTGATAGAAGGAATTGACAAAAGACTCTGAATAAATAATATAAATAATTTCTTTGAGATGAACAAACGGATTGGAATAGTCAACAGAGTCCTGCCAAGAATAGTACCAATTGATTGTGATGTTACAGAACTCAACAGACTATATTATTCAGTAGGTCAAGCCATAGCGGATAACATGGGAGTTGGAGTGATGAAGGAGAGAAGAGGAACCGGAAAAGAGAAAATCAAATCGTGGAAATTTAGACTAGAGAAAGAAATACTAAAATTAAGAAAGGAGATTTCCATTTTAGCGTCATTTCAGGGAGGTCAGTTGAGATCGGAAGTAGTAATAAGACAAGTACAAAATATAATTAGAAGAGAAAGAGTTAGACAAGGCAATAAATTAGTTCATGCGATCACTAGAAGAAAATTAAGTCTTGCAGCAAAAAGTAAAAGGTTAAGAAGATACGAAAGAAACGAAAAACAAAAAGAGCAAAATCGAATGTTTAAACAAGATCTTGGAAGATTGTATAGAAAACTGAGAAATGATGAAATCAAAGTCACCGAACCTCCAAGAAAAGAAGAGATTGAAAGAGTATGGAAAAACATCTATGAAGACGAACGACAACATAACAATGAAGCGGAGTGGAAGGAAGAAATAATAAATGACCCGCAAACAAATAGTATTAATGAAATGGAATTTGGAGAAATAAGTCAGAAAAAAGTAAAGGACGTCCTCGTGAAGCTCAATAACTGAAAAGCACCTGGACCTGATAAAGTTCAGAATGTATGGCTAAAGAAGGTCACAGTACTTATCAGCCCCCTAACAAAATGTATAAACAAACTAATAAATGGAAGAGAAACCATTCCAGAATGGCTGACAACAGGAGACACTAACCTTATACCAAAATCTGAAGAAACCAAAAACCCAACAAAATACAGGCCCATAACATGTCTACCTACCATATATAAAACTTTAACAGCAATAATAGCATCTAGAATATACAAACATGTAGAAAATAATAATATAGTAAACGAAGAACAGAAAGGATGCATCAGAAATAATATGGGTACAAAAGACGAATTATTTATTAACAAAATAAATTTATTGAAATAGTTAGGAAGAAACCAGAAACACTAAGCATAACCTTGGTAGATTTATAAGAAGGCATATGATAGTGTTTTCGCTCGATAGCTGAAACTAGAAGTTTTAACAAATATACCAAAATAATAAAAAATAGTGGATTTTTATAAAAGAAAGAAATGAGAAAATGGGAAGGTAAATTTAAAACAAAAAATAATTAAAAGGGGACTTATTGAGGTTGAAAAAATCAATATAAAAAGGGAGATTTTCCAGGGGGATTCGCTATCACCACTGCTCTTCATTTTGGCCATATAACCCTTTAAGCAATCTAATAAATAAATTAGCAAAACGGATACAGAATTAATGCACGTAATGAAAAATTCAAGCGAATAATCTCTCATCTGTTTTTTATTATGGATGACCTAAAAATTAGATGTCCAAAAAGACAAGAAAACAATCCGAGCAGGTGAAGTAGTGCAGAAGTTCCTCGGAGGATATATGTAATGGAGTTTGGACTAGATTAAATGTGGCTTTCCCCTTACACTCAGGAACGGGAGAAGAACGAGAATGAAAACATCATAATTGACGATACCATCATACGGCAACTGGAACAAGAGAACACTTATAAAGAACTAGGAGTGGGAAATTCGGAGAAATTGGAAACATAATTATGAAAGAGAAATTGGAAAGAGAATTGGAAAGAAGGACCAAGGCAATATTAAAAATCAGAATTAAGTGCTAGGAAATAAAATAGAGGCCATTAAGACATTAGCTGTACCTGTTCCCATCCTGTACAGTTTGCGGAGTTGATAGACTGGTTCCAGGAAGACCTTAATAAGATCGATATTAAGACGAGAAAAATGTTTTAAAATGCACACAAAATGATATGTAGGGGACATAATATTTTGTCTAGAATGTACACGGAACATAGAGAAGAGGCATGGGGTTGGTGGAGATAGATTACATATACCAAAAGAGAAATAAATAGGGTTGGCCCAATACCTGGAAAGTGAGAAAGCAAAATTCTTTCCAGTGAGTGGTATCCAACATGAAAGGGCAAGCAACAACAACCTCGGCTAATTAAAAAAAGAAACGGGATACATGAATGTTGACAACATTAAGAGTGGAACAAGGCCAAAGGTGGGAAGAAAAAAACGCAAAGGAAAAGACAAAAATATTAAAAGAACAAATTGGAGCAGAGAGGAAGAAGAAACAATATAAACAGTGGAGACAACAAGCAATTGCAAAATACAAGAAAATCATTAACGAAAGTTATATAGATAAGGAAAAGTCAGTGGAGAATACTCACGAGGGGACGATTGCAAAGCAGAAAGGGAAAGAGTGATTATAGCTGCTCAAGATAGAACAATTATGGACAAGATGGCATCGAAAGCATATAAAAAGAGAGAACATCAGGCGACAAATGTAGAGTGTGCGACCAAGACACAGAATCTGTCCTTCACATTCTAGCAGGGATGTCAGACTCTGCCAAACAGACATCTATACACTGAAAGGCATAACACCATCTGCAGGTTGATCCATTTTAAATTGTGCCAAAAATATAATATCAGACAGAAGCGGGCAACTATTGGAAACACAATCCCCAGAAATGGAAGAGAATGAAGAGGTGCTGCTTACTCTAGTGATTCTGTCATCCCACGATGTGCAGTCGCCTATTATAGACGACATCGTAGTCAAGGACAAAAGAGATCAAAAAGTGCTATAATAATTAGAAGTGGGAGGTCAAATGAAATAATACGTGGTGGCTTGAAAGGGGAAAAGGAGATAAAATTATCAAAGACTCAACACGAAATCAGAAGAATTTGTGGAACACCAATGAAATCGTGGTGATTCCAATAGTAGTTGGAACGCTGGGAGTAATAAAGAAGAGTCTTATAAAACATCTGGAGAAGCTCCCAGTATCTGTCAACACACTGGAACTGAGCTTAATGGTTGTACGAAAGAGCATTGCAATCTTGCGACTTGTGATGGGATTTGGGGTAAAAAAAAATTTTGGAATGTCCTTATGGTCAAGGTTTGGCCACGGACACCTAAGATCTAAAGACCTATAGATCTCCGAATAACCCCTTAAAAGGGAGAAAAAAAAATTATTCAAATGTTCTGAGTGTGCCTATGAGTGTAATCGGATAGGAGGCTTAAAAAGGCACATGCTTACTCATCAAAATATTTACCTTGTCGACGGTGGGGGGGCTCTCTGGGACACTGCTGGGCAGAATATTCTGCCCTTCAGTGTCCTAGAGCGAAGAAACAGCAAAATTAAAAAACAAACCCTCCATTAAGTGGACTGTCAAGTGAGTGAAATGCTTACCACAGTTCACTGGATCCATAATCAATAAATTTCGTACACCTCGAATTTTTCGAGAGAAATAATAAATAATACAATGGTCTGGAGAAGAAACCAGCAACTCCGGTTCATGATGCACTGGGGTGGTGTGGTGGCATTTCCTTTTTCCACAGGCGGATGGTTCTCACCCTTCCCTGGGTTTTCGGATGTGCCTCTCCCCGAAATCCTTCTCTTCCGTCTCTCAGTGCTAGTTCCCCTAGCAATGAAAGTTCGATTCCCCGTACGTCAAACTGATTCGCTTACGCTGTTGGGCTGGTTTGTTCTAATTGGTTGCAACTCTTACATTCATAACTATTATTATTTAATTTAAATTCAATTTGTTCCACCAAAATAAATAAAATTTAAATGTAATTAAGTGAAAATTTATAAAATATAAATAAATACATGAATGAAGATATGCTGACTCAATTGAATTTTAATTTAATCCCTTATATTCACACGCTAAATGTATATAAATTTATAAATACCTAAAGTTTACTTGGTAATTGCTAAAAATGATAAACGAAAGTGTGATTAAAAGAACTTTGTGGTTGTGACTGAAACGAATTCTTGGTTCTAGATTTCTTTTATCCGAACTTAAGCGATGATACTCCTAAACAACATACAACTGTTATTGTTTGATCAAACTAAATGACATTGTTTAAAGACATTTTCAACTAATTTTCATTTTTTTATAAAAAAGGAACAAAATTTCGGATTTTTTGATTCCTCAAATTTAAAGAAAAAAAAATGCTAAAGCGATCTCAATAAAATTTGGCCAGTGTATATTATTCATCGATTAGAAAACATAGACGAAATATTCAAATGGAGTCGGTAATTTTGTATAGAGACAGTAAACTTTTCAAATATTGGAACATATTTCCCGAATTAACATTTTAATTTACTTTTGAAATAAATAATTTCTATAAAAGTTTTCCAAAAATATTTGATTTTGTTTTATTGAGGTATTCATTTCAAGCATTTTATGGGAAAAAATTAAAGATTGTTTTTTTTCAGTAAAAATTTCGAAATTGCGACCCCCGATGTCCGAATACCCCCTATCACCCAGACACTCAAAAAAACTGGTGCAGCAATTTTATTATTAGCTTTGTAAAATCTTTTAACATTTTTAACCTTTAAGATTATTTTCTTTTTAAATCATTCGAGACAGAAAATGGTCTTAAGGAGGGTCACCTTAAAACGAAAATGTTTCATAGCACGAAAATTAATAATTTGAGGAATAAATCTCTTGAAATAATTTGAAAAAAGGAGTCTCTGAAATAATTTGAGGAATAGGGAGTCTGAAATAATTTGAGGAATAGGAGTCTCTGAAATAATTTGAGGAATAGGAGTCTCTTAAATAATTTGAGGAATAGGAGAGTCTGAAATCAATTTCATATTCCTGAGTTTAACAGATGCAAACACAAACAACAGTCAGTGTTTAACTGACAAACACAAACAACACTCATAAGGTTTAACAATCATAAACAAGTCATATAGTTTAAAGAACAAACCCAAGCAACAGTCAGAGTTTTAAAGACAAACGCAAACAACATTCATAGAGTTTAACAAGCACAATTAAACAGCCATAGAGTTTAACATAAACAAACAACATTCATAGTTTAACAGACAAACACAAACAAGTCAAAATTTAACAGACAAGCACAAACAAGTCATATAATTTAAAAGGCAAACACGAACAAGTCGAAGTTTAACACAAACAAGCAGTCCGAGCTTAACAGACAACTCATAGTTTAACAGTCACAAACAATCAATGGCCATAGAGTTTAAGAGACTAGCAGAAACAACTCAGTTTAACAGACAAACAAACAATAGTCACAACACAAAAAAAAACAAGTCTGAGTTTAACAGACATAGAGTTTTTATGCACAAAGTTATTGATCTCAATAATTTAATTTGGGGCATCAAATATTTCAAATTTTTGAAATTCATGGAAAGAAAATTTTTGGAGTTGGAATTAAGGGTGCGGAGCTGCAAAGTTTTGATGGATGGATTCGGAGCAAGAAAATTTTTGGAGTTGGAATTAAGGGTGCGGAGCTGCAAAGTTTTGATGGATGGAGGCCTTCGACAGAGCCAGAGACAACTTTAAAATGGCGGCAAAACAAATTGCAGGCAACGAAGCCCTGAAAAGAACACTCATACGCGCGCGCGTATATATATATATATATATATATATATATATAATGTAGAGTATATATATATATATATATAGTATTATATATATATATATATATATATAATATATATTATATATATATATATATATATACCGGTATTTTTTAATTTTTTTTGAGTGATTGTGATTACGGAGCCATACCGGTATATATATACTATATATATATATATATATATAATATATATATATATATATATATATATATATATATATATATATATTATATATATATATATATATATATATATATATATATATATATATGGAGAGTATAGTTCCGAGGGATTGGAGGAGAGCAGTAATAGTACCCTTATATAAGGGTAAGGGGTATAAGGGTAACTGCAGGAATTATAGGGGAATTAGTTTATTGAGTGTTGTAGGGATGATGTATGCTGGTATTTTGGTCGAAAGAATTCGTCTAGTGACTGAAGGACTAATTGGTGAAGAACAAGGTGCGTTTAGTTTAGGGAGTGGTAGACGGATGTGCGGATCAAATCTTTACAGTTGAAACAAGATTGAGAAATAAGGAGAAGAATAAATTGGTATTCCCAGGTTTATGGATTTGCAACAGGCGTATGAAAGGATTAATAGGGAAGCTCTATGACAGGTGTTAGTGATATTTGGTGTTGGTGGTAGGTTTCTGAATGGAATCAAAAGTATGTATGACGATAGTTGAGAGTGTGTAAGAATATATGGAGTCGAAAGTGATTGGTATAATATTAATAGCGGAGTGAGGCAGGGATGTGTTATGTCTCCTTGGTTATTCAATTTGTATATGGGTGAGGTTATGAAAGAATTAGATGTAAAAAAAGGGCTTTGAAAAAAGTAAACGTTGATAAAAGTAAGGTTATGGTTGTGAGTGAGGACAGTCCTCGGTGTGAAGTTATGTTGGGTGGTGAGCAACTGGAATAAGTGTCTGAGTTTAAATATTTAGGATATTTGTTGAATGATGCAGATTGTAGTAGGAAAGTTGTGAATGGTAGCAAAGTGGCTAGAGTAATTAAATCCTTGGTGGATGTAAAAGGACTCTTTCTTTAGTATGCTAGGGTCTTACATGAAGGTATGTTGTTATCTGTGTAGTACAGTAGTGAAACTATGGTCTGAAATAAGAGGTATAGATCTAAAGTACAATGTGCTCAGATGGACAATCTTAGGGGAGTGTTAGGTGTGAAAAGAATTGATAAAATGAGAAATGAACGTATTAGGGAGTTGTGTGGTGTGAAGAAAGGAGTAAATGAGAGAATAAATGAAGTTACGTTTGGATGTTTGGTTATGTGGAAAGGATGGGTGATAATCGGTTGGGTAAGCGGATGTATAGTGGTGAATGTGCTGAGAATCGATCGGCTGGGAGACCGAAAAAAAAGTAAATTGAGACAGTAAAGGAATGAATGGAGGAGAGGAATGGAGTTTTTCAGAGACGAGAAGAAAGGTGCATAATAGGAGTGAATGGCAGGGTTTTGTGAGGGTGTGTGGTTGTGGCCCACCTGAGCCAAGGGGTGAATCCTACATTGACGAGATTTCATAGTGAGGGCCCGGCGTGATCCCGTGAAGCTCTAGGGTGGATTTTTCTGATTGCCGCGGGTTCTTACTAAAGGGTATAAAGGGGGTGGTAAGTCTGGGCTTTCTTTTCGATTTGCGTCATGTTCTTCTACTACTTTTTTATTTCTGGTGCATGTGTCGCACCTTACCCCCAGTCTTTGGGAGAGGTGGTGGGTGATGATGATATATAGGGTCTGATGTTCAGATTGTTATTTGGTTTGAAGATACATGAATATCCTAGTAGGAAGATGAAGGTAATATTGCAAAGGTAATATATATTAAAAAGTTATATATATATATATATATATATATTATATATATTATATTATATATATACTAATGATTATAGACGCTCGTGCGTAACGGAGGTGACTCGCCCATGCGAGAAGACGTTGGTTCAATCCTCCGAGTAGCAGTTGCAGTTTTATCTTCCAGGGGGCAAGAATTAAAAACTCGACTGCGAACACGTTGGGTGGCGCAGGTTGGGAATAAGCGGCCTTAAAAGTCGATTTCCCTGTATCACCCCCCGTGTTACCCTTGAAAAGGGGATTAAAGCACCGTTAAAAGGAAGTTTATTATTATTATTATTTATTATTATTATTATATTTATATATATATATATATATATATATATATATATATATATATATATATATATATATATATATATATATATATATATATATATATATATATATATATATATTATATAAAATATATATAGAGGTCCTCTGACTGAAAAGTATTCGACCTGATTCCTTCCGCGGAAGTATTTACCTGAGATTGGCAGCGATGAACTGGAAGGTGCAGAGAACGCATTTTTTTTTTTAAAAATGTCATTAACTTTGACAGTTTCTATATTCAATGGAATATTTCATTAATAATAGCAGATTATCTTTTGGCCAGCAAAAAATGACCCATGGGAATTTCTATTTTATTTCAGGGGGCAAGAATTCAAAACTCGACTGCGAAACACGTTGGTGCGCAGGTTTTGGAATATGGCCGGCTTAAAGTTTCGAATTCCTGTAGTCACGCCCCCGTGTTACCCTTCTGAAAAGGGGTAAAAGCACGTTAAAAGGAAAGTTTATTAATTATTATTATATATATATATATATATATATGATGATATAATATATATAATATATATATATATTATAATATTATATATCATATATATATATATTATTATATATACTATGAATATATAGCCTAAGTATTAGTGTGTGGGTTATATATATAATATTATATATTATATTATATATATATATATATATATATATATATATATATATATATATATATATATATTATATATATATATATATATAATATATATATATTATTATATATATATATATATATATATATATATATATATGAGGTCTGACTGAAAAGTATTCGACCTGATTCCTTCCCGCGGAAAGTATTTACCTGAGATTGGCAGCGATGAACTGGAAGGTGCAGAGAACGCATTTTTTTTTTTAAAAATGTCAAATAAGTTCATTGGTCCTATAGGAGCCAATGGAATGTGTCAATAGGAACCAATGAAAATTTTTTGCGTGACAGTCAGAGAAATTGCTGATGGTATCGATAACGGCCAAAATTCTGTTCATGTAAATTTACGTGATGAATTAGGAATATGCAGAGCAGCAGCCAAATATGTGCAAAAACTTCTTTCGTAGTAACAAAGGGAAGTCAGACTTGACGTCGCAAAAGACATGCCGGAAACAGTCAACAGGGATGCAGAGTTTCTCAATAAGGTGATAACTGAAGATTATACCTGGTTGTATGGATACGACACAGAAATCAAAGTCCAGTCATTACAGGGGAAGCATTTATCCTCGTCGAGACCAAAGAAAGCACGAACGACAGGTGAGTTGAAAAATCAAGATAATGCTGATTGCTTTCTTCGATTCCGTAAAATCGTGCAGCACGAATACGCACCTGAATAACAAAAAGTAGCTAAAGAGTACTATCACAGAATATATATTACCAGTAGGTCAGATAGATAGGAATATTGTTGGGCAATTTTCTGATATGCCATTTTAGAATTCAAAATAAATTCATGTACTGTTTATGACTTTTTCGAGCATAAAGTAATCCAGCAATATTATAAAAACAAATATTTGTCATTTTCCTTAAAAAAGAAAAAAAATTACCACGATATATACTAAAAATATATATGACTTTAGAAATAAATTTTGCTAAATACAAAGCAATTTAAATATCTTTTTTGGCGGGAAATGTTGACGGGAAAGGTACACCGCACACACACACACACACACACACACACACACACACACAAGGTGGTCCGAAAATTATAACATTGGATTGAATTACTAATAGTATCTCTACTATGGTACTATCGTGACGCTCTACGTTGTCTCTGTGATGCAGTTCGTCGTAAACGATGGAATTTGTGGTCATCACAAAACTGGGAATTGCACCACGATAACGTTTCGGTTCATTCATCGTTTCTGATCCAGGATTTCAAGGCAAAGAAAATCATTTCTATCGTTCGCCAGACACATAACTCTCCGTTTTTCATCAATTATTATCAGACTGATCATCAGTCATCACTAATGAGATATTCACTGTCAACACTTGATGGTGGACAAGCAAGGGAAGTCCTTCCTAATTGTGAAAGAACAGGATACGTCTCTGAATGCATCCTCCACCATAGAAGAGGATCTTTGTCAGGGGAAATATATTTCTCTTTGACAAACTGGGCAATGATTTTTGATACTTACTTAGACAGCTGATCATCAATGCTTGAACGTAAATCTTATTCATGACGTCGGTGTCAGTAGTAAGGGGTCTATCTTAGAGTCTGGTTGTTGTTACCCCCCAGGGGGGTATTTTCGCCCCCTACGTACGTAGGGGGGTATTTTTTTTGGCATTTCACGTAGGTTCATGGGGGTATTTTTGGCCGAGGTGACGTCACGCTCTTTCGTGGGTATTATTTTTAGGTATATGTACGTACCGTAGGCACTTACGCACCCACACGGTCGTAGACCGTGTGCGTACATTATGTTTTTCAGGTGTACGTGCCGAAGGCACATACGCAAGCGTACATTACCCTCCTCACGGTTTTTCATGAGCCGTTTTTTTCCTTCTCTATGCTGCTCTTTGTGGGCATTACCCGTCGCGACGGCGTTTCATGAAGCGTTTTTACCCGCCCTCGGTGACCGGTCCTCAGCTTTGACCCCCTCTCACGGTGGTCCTCGAGCACGGGAAGGTATTTTCACTGACCCCACCCCCCTCCGGAGCCTCATACGGCCGTGCACATATCATCTGACTCCTCTGCCTTCTGCGCCAGCGTCGCAGGAAGACATATCCAGAGCGTGACTAAAATGTAACTTTTTTTCCAGTCACCGTATAGACTGGACTAGAACGCCCACCACTGGGACAACTTCAACGCATTCAACTGAAGCGCGCTTAAGCGACTAGGCCGCGTGTCAAGGCCCGATATAAGGTAAAGAAATAATCCTAATATAGAACGAATATATAATATATATATATATATATATATATATATATATATAGTATATATATATATATATATAATATAATATATAATATATATATATAATATATATATAATATATCACACACACATGAATTTAAATACATTATAAAGCGTATTCAAGGGGGTAATATATATATATATATATGGTAGGTATTATATATATATATATATATATATATTATATATATTATATATATATATATATAATATATATTTATAATATATATATGTATATTATATATATATATATATAATTCTAAATATTATTATTATTATTATTATCTATTATTATCATTAGGTTTTAATTCTGTATGTTTTGTTAGGTAAGATAAATGTGTGGTGTGAAAGTGGTAAACATTTGAAAAAGGTTTTTTGGGTGGGTTTATGGGGTATCAAGAAAAATTGTTGATATATTCAACTAAACTCTTCTAATTATATAATATTACGTGAAATGTACACTTTTAAATTTCTTGGAGACGTAGTTTTCCCTTTACCTCCTTTATATTTTTAGACATGTGTAATATTTTTTTTTAATTATTAATTATTATTATTATTATTATTATTATTATTATTATTATTATTATTATTATTATTATTATTATTATTATTATTATTATTATTTATTATTATTATTATTATTATTATTATTATTATTATTATTATTATTATTATTATTTATTATTATTATTATTATTATTATTATTATTATTTCGATTTCCATTGTGTACTATGTGTGTTCATTGTAAATATACCTGACGATGGGTTCTCATTTTCAAGGGAGCGGATACCGGGAGCAGATACCGGGACCATCCTGACTTTTAGTCACCGGTAACCTGGCCCCAACCTGGAGTGATTTCCATCGGAGTTTACCTGAAACCTGGCCCCAACCTGGAGTGATTTTTATCGAGGTTTACCTGAAACCTGGCCCCAACCTGGTAGTGACTTTGTATCAGGGGTTGTACGCCGTGAACACTCTCAAGGGCCCCAAACCTGGAAGGATGTGCCATAATGGGCGGGTTTACATTGTTAAAATTGCTCCAATTTTGACATCGAATCGGTTTAAATCTCTCCGATATTTCTGTCTATTCTAGAGGATCGACTGGACAGTTATCCCCTCCGTACACGCGAAGGAATACTGGGATCACACTGGGCGTTGGTGGATATCGATGTGTTTAGACGTTTCGACTGGATTTGGGATCTGTAATTTTATAAGAATGAAGTGTACTCGTGACCGTTGGGTAGACTTCCCAATCTCTTCACTGGATCTTAGGAAGGCGTGCCGTGAGTGGTACTTCCCCACGCCTTCACTGGAATTTTTCGCAAGTGGGGTCTTCGTGAGGGGTGCGCCCCACCTTCACTGGATCGGGAGGGTGCCTGCCATGTGGTTACACACACCTATCCATATTCACTCTAGTGTGTGATTTATTAGGATGAGGGTATATCATTGAGATTTACTCTCTCCCAACTCTTTCATTGCTGGAAACCAAAGGTGTGAGACTGCTGAAGATCGTTAAGATTCTAATTGATACTACGTTCACGCACTATATAAGCTTCGCGCCTCTTTACTCATTTTACATACTCAATAGTTAATAGAATTTATCACTGTGTTTGTGAAGGCTTTGTGGTCTATTTTAGATATCTAGAGTTGATAAACATCTTTTATTGAGAGTTTGTAAACTCTTGGTAATCAAGTTCATCGCGTGTAGAGGTTGGTTAACATAAATTTGTAGATATTGTCTTTGAATTACTCGCCCTCTTTGGTTTTTGATCACAGAATATTGACTCAAACCTGTGTCGTAAAAGATAGATCCCTCTCAATTCCCTAACTATCATCTTCTTGTTTTAACCTCTCATCTTCTCAAAGTTCTTAAATCTTTCATTGACAGGAATATTATTTAATCTTTAATTTATCTCATACATAAACATTTTGGTGGATTATTATTTATTCTTTAATTTATTTAATTTATTGACATTTTGGGGATTATATTGGCTAGACAGGGTAAGAGTTTGGGTATTGATTGGGTACATAGATTGAACATTATTATTATTATTGAGATTTTTTTGTGTTTAATATATGCATTAAAACTTTGCCTTATTTCTGGACCCTTATTGAAAAGAGGAAAACCATATTGACCTCCCGCTGTTGTACGATGGCTCAGACTAGTTTATTGTGTCCGGTAACATAGTTATTACAATATATATTCTTATATATTTATATTAATATGTGGATAGTTGTTTAGGTATAACTATGACGTAGGATAACATTTACCATATATTATGAAGGGTATATATATATTAAGGGTCAATTATGTGATCTAAGCTACTTTCCTAATATTATTAATTTAATTCTGAAAATTAAATTTTAAAATGACTCATATTATCTCAAATGTTCAATCCTCCGCATAGCAGTCTGAGTTTTTATCTTTCACTGGGGGCAAAGAATTAAAAAACGCGGTAACTGCGAACACTTGTGGCCATAAGCTCTGGATGGGCCGTCACCTAAATTCCCGCATATTCAACTGCAGTCCTCCCAATGTTACCCTCTGACAAGGGTTATTTAAACGCACCGTTAATATATGATCAATATATATTATACCCTATATATTATAATATTAAATAATGAATATAAAAGTAAACAGTATTTATAACCTAAGTATTATATATATATATAATATATATAATAATATTTTAGTCTTTTGGTCTGATTTATAGGACTGGTCCTCTATATAGATGTATATATATATAATAGAGAAAAACCCCACATCAAAAAAAAACTAAGTTTAAAAAAATATATATTTATAGGATGTTTCGTGGACATGACTGTCCACTTCATTCAGCTATTAAAATTATTTATAGTAAATTTAGTTGGGTTAAGATTTTCTTCTAGCCAATCAAACGTCTTGGATCACGTTTTAGTGTGCCTTTCTGCATCCTACACTTTATATATTATATATCTATCATATTTATATTTTTTTAGATTAAATAATAGTATGATAGGGATAAGGTTAAGTAGAATAATATATTATATTATTATATATATATATTATATATATATATATATATATAAATACATACATACATACATTACATTTTTGCCCCTGGCCCACCTTATTGGAGGGGCCAAACCGCCTCTAGAAAGCCGGCCACTCCCTCTTGGGCGGTTCCACAGGTCAAGAATAGAAGTTACAGGCAAAGGTGGTACGGGGAGCGTCGAGGGCTGGGGCACTCCAGAAGAAGGTGCTCCATTGTGTCCGGGGGTATACGACATCTAGTGCAGATTGGGGGTATAATAACGTTGTCAAGTTGAATCTTTTATAATTTAATAATTGACATAGATTTGGGTGGTGGCCTGATCAGCTCCGGGTGAGGTTAATTTGGTTTCTACTGGACAGTTGAATTACTTTCTGATAGGGGAGATGTTTTTGGGATGCGGGTGCTTAGTAGAATATATATTTGGGGCGATTTTGATTAGATAATGTGTTAGTTAAATTGTTGGTAATGGAAGTGAGGTGGCCTAAGACCTATTTGGGCCCAGGGTGGTTGGGGGGAATGTTGTTGTTAAATGTACATCCTCATAAAGTGATTGATTGCTAAGTGAGTGAAGGGGGAGTTGAGATTTTAGATCACTAAGTGTCAGGAGGGGGAGATCTATACTTAAGAAGCAGCATAAGCCTATCTAGACTTGTCCCAGTCAACCAATAATAATAGGTGTAGTAATGGTATATATTGGTTAGGATATAGAGGCAATAGAATGTGAGAGGTGAGATTGATGATTATTCTGTGAGTAAAAATTGATTGTTTACAGAAACCTCCCAGTTCAAGTGCGCGTAGGGAATGGAAGGATGGTGTGTCTCGTCATGTGAGCTGGATGGGCGGTTGTTTTAGTACATCAAGTGATTATTCTTAAAGACGGCCAGTTTCTTTGCTGTTAATTTGGCGGATTTATTTATTTAAGTGGATTGTTGATAGTGCTGAGAACCATTGCGGGGAGGCATAGTTTTTATGATTATTCTCGACGCGCTCTCTGTTATGGTAGGATGTAAGGTCTAGGAATGTGTTTTACTTCTCGCTGAAAGTTAGTAGATTGGGAGAGAGTCGTGAGAAGGTGTTTTAAATTATATCCGTTTGTGAGTATGAGAGGAAAGAGTAATCTTTGGCTGCGAGGTGGGGCGTTGAAATCATATGTGTGTGCGTAAGTGAGTTCCTAAATTATTTTTGGGGGTTTTTTCTTTACATAGTGGTAATGTGGGGTAGATCTCGTTTGTGTTCAAGTAGCCTAATGCCGGTGGAATGAGGTTTGGTTAAAGCCCGGTCAGTGAAGTATAGAGAAAGATTTAATAGAGTTAAATGGAGATTAAGGGAGGAAAGCCTCGCTCGATTCTACTCTGGATGAGTAGCCTAAGGTTGATTCTCCCATACATTGTCTAGTGATTCTTGGGTAGTGTAGCTAGGTGTCCTGTGTTTTACAGTGGCTGCTCTCGGGAAATGAGGACTGCATGTCGTACGCATAATTATAATTTAAGATTTGTCAGAGGAATTAATTAAATTATAATAAAAGGTATATATATAATTAATAATATATTATCATTAAGATAATTAAGTACTCTGTCATATAATATTTATGTGGATATATATCACTACTATATCTATATAGTACTATTGTATTTATCCCTCATTAATATAAAATATACCTAGATACATAATAATATAATATATATATTAATATAATTAATAAATAAATAATTTAAATATTATAAAGTAATAGTAACTCATATACGCATATTATTGACCTACTATCTATATTATATATATGAAATAATATGTATCCCTCACTAATATATTAAAAGTATATTATATCTAATAACTCATATATATAATATATATATAGGTATAGTATATATTAATAATATTACTATTAGGAGATAAGTTATTTTGATTATATATATTATATATATATATATTATAATGTAGTTTAAATAACTATTTATTATATTTTAAATAACTATATATATGTTATACTCATACCATAATATATTATATAGTGATATATTCTAATAACCAATTTTAATAAATAAATTTATATCTATATATACAACTTTAGAGTTGGAGCCCGCGAACCCAAAAATAATTTGTGGCGCAATCGCGCTCGAACTCGCAATTCGTTTAAAGAAAAGTTGGCGATCGCCACATCGCAAACGCAATTGTGGTAGACCGCGAATTGCGAGAACTGTCCCAGTCAACCCATAATAAAGAAGTAAATAAGAATAATATTTCCAAGGTCGCAACCGAGCAATTCGCAACCGCAACTATTGTACGTTAAATATACTAAAACAAGAGAAATTAATACTTCCGATTCAGCAGAATAGTGATTCCTAAATATACTAGATAATATATATATATATATATATATAATATATATACAAACTTATTACATATATATATATATATATATTATATATAATATACCGTCCTATATATATTATTATTTACTTATTATATAATCATTAAATATATATATCTAATAAAATTCTACCTTTACTCGTATATATATTATTATTTATTTAGTGATGGACCGTGGTTATGTGCATAAATTTTGACTGGTTTGCGGGATTCGGACTCTCTCTCAAGGGGATGGAGGGACTGCGGGATGCGGTGCATATCTTAAAGTAATTGTGAGCATGGCGATTGCGCGCATCGATATATTTTACTATTTGATGTGTTGTAATCTAAATTTTTTTATAATATATATATTATATAATATTATATATATATAGTTTAGTAAGTAGGTGCTATAATAAAATATTGGTCAATGAACAATATATCCAATTAAATATACTGTAGTATATATTATATATATATATATTACAGTGTCCACCTCCACCCCACCGTCGAGCCCTATTCAAGGAGGGGGTGTTGACACACCTCAGATATTCATCAACTAACGCAAAATACGCAGATTAGCACAGACGCATGCTTTAAAGTGAGAGAGATTAAATTCAGCAGGAAACACAGAAGATGGAAAGAGATTCCTCAAGAACGAGGTGGCAGGACATTTGAAGGAAGCACCGCAGCGAAAAAGCCTGGAGTTACCAATATCCAACCAAACACTCTTGCGCCGAAACAGCACCCCTTTTGCCGAGGGCGTCGTAAAGGTGCTGGTACGCGAGTGATAAGCTCCCTCGAGCACCTGCGCTGCGGTACTATAGAAAAGAGATAACAGCACAATACATTGCGCCCATATCTATTATACACCGTAAGATTATTAACAAGGGTCAAAAGTGAACTAGGCAAGTGAAACGTATAAACTCTATTTAATTTAAGTTACAGCCTTTGGCTCTTTTGTCTCAACCCTATCCATAAAAGCCGTTGTTTGTGAGACAGAGACTCTCACACCTTGTATTTCCAGAGAGATCTCTTGTTATACACTCCAAGCGAATGTGATGAGGCCCTGTGGTACTCGCTCGGAGCCACCGAGAAGGGTAGTAAACAAAGCTCTCTCGCAGTGCCTAACCGAACTCCCATGAGTGTGTGTATTGATGACCCCCTAGCAACCGTAATGTGATTGAGGCTTATCAGACATTTATTTTGTTATGTTAAGTGCCTCTTAAAGGTTGTTTTAATGTGTCCATACATGAAGAGGATGAAAGAATATAATAGCAAAACAAGTTTAGCAGTTAAAAATTGTCATATCCCAAGACGATTAGGAATGCAAGAAGAGAACTTGAATAATTTCTTTAGGTTTTTTGATTGGGACCCGAACTAAGGAACATTATTAGGCACATGCTTTCGTCAGTTAAAATAAAGAAAATCTCTCGGAAGCATTAAGATCGAGAAACCAATTCTAGAAGAAAAGAAGGAAGTAGAATTGAAATGAAGTATTTTGATAAGATTGAATAAATGTGGTTCTGAATATAGGTTATATATTGAGTGTGATGTGTTAGATTTTAGCTTGAGTGTTAGACTATTCATTAAAAGTCGAAGTAGGAATAAGTGGAGATTATGAACCATTTGCACCCTGCAAGTGACACACACTATAATTGAACAGAAAAAAGAAACTAGTACCAACAATATAGAAGATTTAATTTTGCAAGTAAACATTAGAACATAAAAGTAAAGACAAAATAAGAGAAGAGAGGAAAACCCAAAGAGAGGAGTAGCATATGAAAAGAAGCAAGTTAACATCGTAATACGTACAATAAGAGATCAAATAAGTATATATATATAATGTCAATAAATCACACCAAACACGACAAAGTCTCACTACTAAATAAAACGTATATCTAACGGGCGGAAACCATAAAAATCGTAGAAGGAAAAGTATATCTCGCTCAATGTTATATACCTCGATACTGAAGATCGGAAAGATGAAGTTGATAATTGAGACTCTCCAGTATATCTTTAGATATTATGGGAGAGTTTTTGAGAAGATTCTTTAGATAGAATACGAGTTGGCCCTGAGCATCTATAGGGCGATCCAGTAGAGGATCAGAGCGGCTTCCTTTCTTTTTTTCTGAATAGTGACATTTCCACACTGAGGGAAGTATTAGTATTGAGAGTTTAACGAAATATAGTTGGTGAACTCGAGCGGGCAGGTGGAACGTTCAGCACGAAAGCACCCACTAACCAATTCAAAAACTCAGGGTGGAAATGAACACATTCCGGGCACACTCACGCACTTTAACCTAACGATTCATTAAGATTTCAGGATTAGCATGTGTAACGCCAGATAGAATCGTCAAATCCTATAGTCAGATAGAGCTTACCTCGGACACCTGAGAGAGAAGGAGGAGGAGATGGTGGAACGTCCAGGGTTGAGTTTAGAGGAAAAATAGGAGGCCGAGGAGATGTTTACATTTTTCAGTTGGAGAATTAGAAACAGAACCAACAGATAGAAATAAGAGAGAGGGAAATAGACAAAAGATTTAATACAGAGAAGATATGTTTAGAGATAGGTTATTTGACTAATAAAGAAGGGCCAGCAAGATGTATTAGTAGTGATGGAATCAAGGGAGGGTGTAGGCGGCACTTTCTGTTTTGGGTGGAAAGCCCGCTTTTCTCGACGAAGAGTATCTCTGCAACGATTTCTAGCTGAATGAATTAGCAAGAGTGATAGAAGGAGCGATAATTTTTCCACCCCGATAAGCACTGTCTCTAGCCTGACATGACCAGGAAGGCAAGCACAGATTTGAACCTCCTTTTATTATGAGGGAGAGAAAGATTTAAGTGCGACAAGATTGAACCTGCTTCTATACCATCAACATTACAGCTTCCACCTTATCGGCAGAAGCCGATAAGGTGTTGATTATTCATAGTAAAGTCCCTCATCCATATAAAATAATAGCATTTAAAGCGTTTAATCGCGAACCAAGGCCCCCAAAGTCGGCCAGACGTCGCAACAGTGTGCCAGAATAAAGAATCGCACCTCCTACTATAGATAAATTTTATCCTAAGTTACATAACCTCACCTATTAATAAATATATTTAGTATATAAATATAAGAATATTTTACTATATTATATGTATATAGATAAATTTAATAATTTTATAATATATTTAATAATTATATATATAATTATTTTACTTAATTATTCATAATTTTATATTTTATATATTTTTTAAATTTTATTATATATATATATTTATATATTTATATAATATATAATCTACAGGGTCGAAGGGCGCCCATGTGGTATACCATTCAGGGTTAGGCATGTGTAATAGGATAGCTTCACTACCCAACTTTTTTGTTTAGATTAAAATTCAATTTAAATTGTAAAGTAAAATAAATAATAAATTATCAGAATTTTATATGAAAGTGTAAAAAAAGAAACTTATTTATAAAATTAAATTTAAAGAAAATATTCAAATTATATTACTTTAGTAATAACAATTATAATATTTATAAATTCATTTTGGTAAATTATCTATAGTCCTACTCTATCCTATAGGAGTATAATATTGTGGTAAATTGCAGTGTTAGGGACGTAGCCACAATCGGGGTAGATTCTTTTCATATTTCATATAAAATATATAGGAAAAGCAAGCGCTCTACCTCTGTGTGAGCTTGAGCGAAAAATAAGAAGACAATTTTGCTGCACCGTCGAACTTCGCCATCACACCAGTGAATTTCAGTACGAAATAAATATTGAAAAAAAAGAATTGAATCTCTTTATATACATATCTATCTGATCTATCTATCTTATCTATCTACCTCAATCTCACTATCTATACTACTTAATCTTAACTAATCATAAAATCTTATATATCTATCAATGATACAGAATTATAATTCACTATTTATCGCGATGGGACGCCGGATTGGTGAACATAGAATGGGTTTACATCTTATTTGCTTGTGCTAAGACGTGTTACGTTTCCAAGTTGCAAATTATAGGCAGTGAACGTCTATAATGATTGTGACTATTTATATTTAGAATTTTATAAGTGAATATGTATAACAATATTTTGTTATTTATTCATTGTAGTATTGTTTTTACCATTTATTATATAAATATTTAATTTAATTTAATTTGATTTAAAAATGTCTGTAGGCCTATGTCTGGACTGCTGTGTGAGTCAATCTTTTGACAGATCTATATGAAAATATACACAGTACCCAATAACATGCCTTTACAAGAAGGACGTGAAAAATTTAAATTTTTCCTTTCATGTTAGGTAATAGTAACACTTGATACTTATAATATGATTTCGTTATATTATATTATATTATATTATATTATATTATACTTATTTATATAATATATATTATATATATATATATAATTATTTTATTATATATATATATATATATATTTAATATATCATATTAAAAAGTATGTACCCAAGTATAACCTTCAAGGTACGCCACTGAATATATATCATGTATATAATTATATATATATATTTATATTCTATATAATATGTATATTAATATATATATTATTATAATCAATTATATATAATTTTAATGGTAATATTATTGGTATATATATAACTGTGACTAATTCTATAATTTATGTATAGTGAGTATATATATATATATTTATGAACCAATGCGTACACACACACTTATTTTTTAATTTATAATATATATATATATATTCCTATTTTAATAATTTATATATATTTAGTTTATATTTTATATTTAGTGAAAGGTCTATTTTATATATAGATGTTATATATTATATATATAGC
>JABUQX010080327.1:2500-7500 GCA_015478945.1 Trachelipus rathkii
TTTAGTTAAAAAAAAAAAAAAAAAAAAAAAAAAAAAAATTTAAAACTGACGACTGTAAAACGTAACTGGTCCTATATATTTTTGAATCATGTCCGTCACCCCTTAAATTGACTGTTAGGATCATATACTAGAAATATATATAAAAAAACCAAAAAAAATCAAAACTCACACGAAGTCTTAAACATAACAGGTCTCTATATATATATATATATATATATATATATATATTTTTTTGTTTATAGAGAGAGAGTTTATATATATATATATATATATATATATATATATATATATATATATATATATATATATATATATATATATATATATATATAAATAGTATATGCTATTATTTTTATATTTGCTTGATTGCAGTGAACTTTAACTTGAAAGTTAAAAGTTTAACATTATTTCTGCATTGAATATGTACAAACCATTTCGAGGCTTTCGCAACAATCCTCAAATAAAATAAGACCATAACAGTTTTAATCAAAAGCCAAACTTAAAAGTTAAAAATATGCAATCGGTAAATTATATCAAAGAAAAATATGGAACGAAGTTTAGCAGTACTCTTAAAAAATAATTAAAATGAAAAATAGGATGAATAAATACATCGGTGTAAAAAATAATATATAAGATATTAACAAGATGAAAAACTAATTAAAAATAACAAAAAATAAAGGCAAAGCTAAAAAGCAAACAAGAAGAATTAAAATAGTGTTGCTACATATTACGAGTACTGTTAAGTAAATCCGAATGAAGACTAAGCTTAAAAGTTAAAATTCTCTCTTGAATTCCAAAGAGCAAAGCTTAGATGGTTTAAGGGCATCATCCAAATTTTGGTGCTGGTCCCGTTAGCCCCACCTAAATGACATAGGCCTGGTTTCAGCCACTTGACTACAGGCCAAAATAAGTATCTTTGCAACGCTGTTTTCTGGTAGCTTAGATCGTAGTCACTTACTGGGGCCTATAACCATGTTTGACTATTACAGTCAATCTCTTCAGAATTTTTTGCGAAATATTTCACCTGAGGCCAGCGCACACAGTTCATTACCTACGACAGTCGCCGATTACTGACTTTTTGTTTGTGCCAGCGCCGTCCATTTCAAACTCATTTTTTAATTTGAAAGTGGAGTACTGACACAATTTTTTTCCTGCTTCCATCCGATCAACACCGCTCATAGGCTGGTGAGATGCACTTTTTACTCTAAAAAATTTCTTGTATGGCAATAGGTTTGGATTTGTTTGTGGAAAAAGTTTAAAAAAAAGTTTTTGAAATATTTTTAAAAATTTTCTATTGAGTATACAAAGAAATTATCTAAGTAAAAAAGATGCATCTTGCCCGATTATACAAGCCCTGAAAATTTGATGTTGATCGGATGGGTAGAAAAAAAAATATGTCAATTTTTCACTTTTCAAATTAAAAAAAAATGGGTTTGGAAATTGGACAACGCTGAGCACAAAACTAAAAAATTCGAAAATGTAATCAGTGACTATTGTAGGTAATGGACTAATCTATGCATATTTCAAGTTTGAAGTCATTTCGCAAAAAATTCTGAAAGTTGATATGAAAATAGTCAAAAACATGGATTATGAAAATTTGAAAATTAAGAAAGAATGACTACAGCCACAGAAAAACACCAAAAAACAACGTTTTAGAGGGCAAAAAAAGCTACATTTTGGTGTTTATATAGTCAAAATCGGCTGAAAATTCCGAATTTTATGTCCATTTTTAGGTGGGGCTGAAAACGGGGACCAGCCCCAGCCAAATATTGGATCATGCCCTTAATGGGTCCTTATAAGTTTCATGGTGCAGATAAATTTTTTTTTTTCAGATTTTTTTTTTTTTTTTTTGTATATTGTTGTTATAGGATACTAACAATAAATTTCATTTGGAATAAACAGAATCAAAAAACTTTAAATAAATAAAAAAAAGATAATTATTTAATAACATCGTACCTATTTACGAATCTTACGTTTGGCAGCGCCCGTGACAACGACGTAGCGGGATATTTACTGAAGTGATAAAATCTTAACCGAAAACAGCAGAAACAGTGCTACGGCAAAGTTGATTAATGTAGGCTAGGTCGAAATTTACTGCATCAATATTGGTTATGTTGAGTTTTACTGCATCGTCGATCCATATAGATTAGGCTGCTGTTTACTGCCCTCTAAATTCAGGTTATGATATGTTTTGTTATGTATGAACAATATCTCTATATGAAAACAAAACTCAATACGGAACGTATTTTACCCAAAAACATTATTTTTTACCCTACCTTGAATTCTTTTACTTGGTAGCTCTAAAAGCCGTTTTCTTTCTCGTGCAAAATCAACGTTTTGGCTTACTTTATCAATTAATTTTTAAAAGATTCATGTTTCGTATCTTTCTTGTTCACATCTTAATTAATTGCTAATATCATATACTAGTAATATATGAAAAAATAAGCGAAAAAAACACTTATTTATCTGCACCGTGAAACTTATAAGGTGCATAAGAATGCAACAACGTATAGTAACAAGGATGATTTCTGGGTTCGAGGGTAAGGGCTATGAGGAGAGGCTGAAACAGTTAGGATTATTTTACTGCAGAAAGGCGATTTCCTATAGGGATATGATTCAAGTCTACAAAATAATTACATCTGTTGATGATACTAAGACCTATAAATTTTTTATAGTAAGCCACGGACTGGAAACCAGGGGATAAAATAAGAAAATTTAGAAGAAAACATGTAATCTTGATGCAAGAAAATATTCATTCAGTAAGAGTGTTGTTAATTTTGGAATGGTTTGCCGCAGTATGTTGTTGAGTGTGATTTAATTGCAATTAAGAAAAGAGTGAATAGGTATATAGATGGTTTGTACATCAAATAGTATTAGAACATTAGAACATTAGAAATAAAAAAGACAGTAAGAAGCTACATGGGCCAATCAAGACTGTCCCAGTCAAGCCAACAGAACTAATCACCAAATAACATACTCATGCAAATCCACAAAGCACCCTAAGGCTTGTCAATCACTTTATACAGAATACACAAAGTCTAAAACATGCTCATGCAAATTCACAAAGCACCCTAGGGCTTGTCAATAACTTACATAGTATACACAAAATCTACAACTAAAAAAAAAACTAAAAACTATATCTAAAGTATATACATGCTAAGCAAACTACAGTTTTAATAACTTTCTAGTAACATGCAATTAACCTTAATAACTAAGAACCAGCCAATTTGGCTTAGACAAAATATACTATATGATACCCAAACCATACATATATCTATCCAGTCCTTCTTAAATGTTGCAATCGAGTTGCACTCAACAACCTCCTGTGGCAAACCATTCCAAAATTTAACAACCCTATTACTGAATGCATGCTTTCTTATATCAAGATGGCATGCTTTCTTCTTAATTTTCTTATTATGCCCCCTGGTCACCTGTCCATGCTCTACTATGAAATTATTGGTCTCCGTATTATCAACAGATGTAAATATTTTGTAGACTTGTATCATGTCCCCTCTGAGAAATCGCCTTTCTACAGAAAACATTCCTAACTCCTTCAGCCTCTCCTCATAGCTCTTACCCTCAAACCCAGAAATCATCCTTGTTGTTCTATGTTGCACTCTAACATATTTAAGTCTTTCTTTAAATAAGGTGCCCAAACTTGTGCACAATACTCTATTATTGGCCTAACATAGTTATTATACAGTTTACTTATTACTTCCTTGCTCTTGTAAACAACATTGCGATTTATTATGCCCAGCATCTTATTAGCTTTATTCCTTACTTCCAAACACTGATTAGCTACTTTCAAATTACTGCTTATAATCACACCTAAATCCTTTTCTTGGTCCACAGACTCAAGCCAATCCCCATTCATACCGTAGTTAAAACTTTTATTTGAGTAACCTAGGTGAAGAAACTTACACTTTTTACTATTAAAATTCATTTGCCACTTATCTGCCCACCCAAGAAGTTTATCAAGATCATTTTGAATCTTTATACATCCTTCACTATTCCTAACTGTGGTGGCCACTTTGGTATCATCTGCAAACTTAGAAACCTTGCATTTAAGTCCCTGGTCTAAATCATTTATATATATATATATATATATATATATATATATATATATATATATATATATATATATATATATATATATATATATATATATATATATATATATATATATATATGAGGAACAATAGTGGCCCCAGCTCTGAACCCTGTGGGACACCACTCTTCACTATTTTCCATGATGACTTATTGCCATTTAGTTGTACACACTGTTTTCATTCCACAAACACTCTTTAAATCCAACCATGTACCACTCCACCTATATACCACATTTTAATAACTTCTTTTCATCAGCCCATGGGGAACCTATCAAAGGCTTGTCTAAATAAAGTCTAAATATAAAATATCAACTGGATCTTCTCGGTCAATGCAGTCAGTAATATATTCCATAAACTCTAAAAGGTTTGTCTGACATGCTCTACCCTTTTCTAAAATTATGCTGCTTTTAATACACACCTTGTTATCTTCTAAATATTTATATGACCTTTCATTAACTTTTTCAGAACCTTTACAACCAGAAAGATGTTAAGCTAACTGGCCTATAATTTCCTAAATCTTCCTTACTACCTTCTAATAAATAAGCAAGTCATATGCTGTTTTCCAGTCATCTGGTACCTCACCACAAATGTTATAGATCGATTAAAAATCAAATACAGTGCCTTTTCAATGCTGGTACTACCCTCCTTCAGAATTCTACCATATAGCTATAGCATCAGGGCCTGCAGCTTTACTTGAATCAATATGGTTCAGTAAACGTTTAATCTTTACGTCAAATTCAAATTCTGTATGTCTATTTGTTACATGCATACAAGAACCATTTCCAAACTATTATCTAATCTTTCCTCTGTAAACACTGAAGCAAAATAAGCATTGAAAATGTTGACCAACTCCCTTATCTGAACTCTCACTAATTTTCATCAATTTTAATT
>JABUQX010080327.1:20000-30000 GCA_015478945.1 Trachelipus rathkii
ATATATATATATATATATATATATATATATATATATATATATATATATATATATATATATATATATATATGGATTCGATTCCTCGTTCGTCTACGTAAACGGACACAAAAAATTGTCGTCAAGTAGGAGATTTTCTGTAATATTTACTTATTACAGTTTACGGCAAAGTGTATTACACTAATCTCGATATACACACATCACTACCAACATTGCCAACACATACAACAGAACAGTCTATTTTCACGTACAACATCACTCTGCTCTTGCTTCTTACATTGGAAGACCAGCGTCACTAAAATGCGAACCCGTGCTCTCGGTGGCAAGCACTCCGACTGCGTTGTGTGAAGCAGGGCTTGCTATCGTGTTCACATATAGTTGCACCTTCATCCACTTGGTCAGAAACCAAACAAATCAATTTCCCTGACCAATTTCTGATCTTGGGATTGAGGTTACTTTCCGATCTCGAGATTGAGGTTATGTGGTGAGAATATATATATATATATATATATATATATATATATATATATATATATATATATATATATATATATATATATATATATATATATATATATATATATATATATATATATATGAGTAAAGTATCATTCTCCAAACGATGAGATTTCCTTCCATTGGGCATTTGGTGTGTAGGGTACATACCATGAAACGCCAGTGCTCATTGGTTTGCCCTTCCTCCGCATAAATCCAAATTCCTCTTACACGAGAGTAGACTCACAATTATCATGCACTACTACTACTACTACTACTACTACTACTACTACTATTACTACTATTACAGATAACACTTTTTTTTCATGTATCCCTATGTAAGGGGGAGAAAGAATTTCCACAGAATACGTTCTATGTTTCGTAGGAGACGACTAAAAGGACAGTGGTAATTGGGTTGGCTACCAATTACCACTTATCTTTACGCTATGAATGCCAGGGTTGCGGAGTCGGAGTCGGAGTCGGAGTCGCGGAGTCGGGGAGTCGGTAGTTTTGAAGAGGGTGGAGTCGGAGTCGGAGTCGGAGTCGGTAATTTTGAAGAGGGTGGAGTCGGAGTCGGAGTCAGAGTCGGTAATTTTCAAGAGGTCGGAGTCGGATTCGGAGTCGGTAACTTTCAAGATAGAGTTGGAGTCGGAAAATTTTAAACTGACAAAGTTATAAATTGTGACTCTGTGAATGACTTCAATCACTTCATGCAAGTTTATTGACTTTCGACTTCCACATCACAAAATGCAATTGCAAATTTCGAAGATTTTTAAGCAGCACCTTATGTTTCAATTTGGATTATATTCTAATAAATTCAACCTTCAACCTTATACCATCTATATTTAAGATACTGAAGAAATAAAAAACGCTGCATGGTACGAAATTCTCTCATTGACAATGATATTATACTAGCTGTTGTTTATATTGATCAATCTACAGGGTAAGCAACTGTGAAGAACAACAACGAAAAGCTAAATCTGCACTTTGCAATGTGGCCATTTATTAAAGGGTTGCAGGAAGTTCAAGAAGAAAAGGATACATCTAAACATATTGTAAGTGATGAAACTTCAACTATCTCCGTTACTACCTTCTCTAGTCATTCTTCAGAAAGTTCAGAAGATTTTGAAGAGCTGTAGTCAAAGCGTCAGTGTAGTTCAAGAAAAAGGTTAAGGTCCTTCTAATCCTTGTACACAATATTCCTGCAATAAATAAAAACTTTAAATAAATTTTATATACACTGAAAGAAGTTGAAAAATTTTATGTAACTTCGAAGAGTATCAAGACATTGTACAAGAAGCTGAAATTGTTGTTACTGCTCTACCTCCAACGCAAGTTAGCATGGAACTTCTTTTTCTGCTCTTCGCATTATAAAATCAGACCAAAGAGGAAAAATGAAGGAGAACCTGGCAGATGCTATTCTATTTTTAAGAACTAAATCATTCAATGAGTAGATGATATTAGATGTAAGTTCATGTAACTAAGTAATATAGTAAGTTTATATATATATATATATATATATATATATATATATATATATATATATATATATATATATATATATATATATATATATATATATATATATATATATATATATATATATATATATATATATATATATATATATATAATCAGTAGCCCTTCCCTAAATTATTTAAGTTATCAAAATTTTTGATGGCTTAAATCTCAAAAAATAATTTTTAATAATAAAAATAATAGTTAATCAAAGCAAATTAAGAGTATATGTTTTATTAATAGAAATGAGGAAAAATATTTGTAGTTGGTGAAGATTTCTTAGTTGAAGTGGCTGTTGTTCCATATATATATATATATATATATATATATATATATATATATATATATATATATATATATATATATATATATATATATATATATATATATATATATATATATATATATATATATAATCAATATATATTTATATTTTTTTATTATAATAATAATATTATATATATACATATATATATATATATATACTTTGCTATATATATAATATTACATATATAACAATATATATATATATGCTATATATAACTATATATATATGAAATATATATATATATATATGCTATATATGTTTCGATACCAAAATATACCTATGCTATGTATATGTTCTATATATATATATATATATATATATATATATATATATTCTTTCTTTCTTTCCTCTCCCAGGAAGGATTCTTCATCCTGTCAGCCGCGCAAGCATCTTTCTCCAGACGTCCCTCTCCTGCACTATTCCTCTTCTCTTCAGCGCTCTCATATTTGGTAGCTGACATCTTTCCAGAGAGTCCTCCACCGATTCCGCCCATCTCTTCTTCGGTCTTTCCCTTGGTCTTCTGCCCTCTGGTGTCCATTCCCATCTTCTTTTTGGCATTCTCTCCTGCTCCATCCTCTCCAGATGTCCCCACCATCTCAATCTCCCCACATTCATCTTCAGTGTCATCTTCTTCACACCTATATCTTCTCTAATAACTTCATTCCTTATTCTGTCTCTCCTACTCTTTCCAATCATAGTTCTTAATATCCTCATCTCCACCGCTTGTATTCTACTCTCCTCTCTTCTCGTTGTTGTCCATGTTTCCGCTCCGTACAGCAGTGTGGGAGTCAGTATGCTGTTAAAAATCACTTTTTTAACCTCTATTCCAATGTTTCTATCTTTCATCATGGGGTATACCGCTTTCATAACTAATCCATACTTTTCCATTCTTTGCGTAATCTCTTCTCCACTTCCTCCCCTTCTGTTAAAACACCCTCCGAGATAATTGCAGGTATTTACCTCCTTCACCTCCTCCTCTCTCACCATCATTCTCATCCCCTCCTCATTTCCTCCGGTTACTGTTAATATCTCTGTCTTCTGTATGTTCATCTTCATCCCTGCTTCCTCCAACTCCTCCGCAAAACTCCACCACCTCTCGAATCGCCTCCTCTCTCTCGCTCCAACATGCCAAATCGTCCCGATATGCCCATTATGTCCCCTTCAAATTCTCTCAGTCATAGAGAACATGATACAAGTCTATAAAATATTTACCACGGACAGTTTTTCTAGGGGACACAATAAGAAATGTAGGAAGACGTGTAACCTTGATTCATTCTGTAATAGTGTTTAAAATTTTTTTGAATGGTTTCCCACAGGAGTTTGTTGAGTGTGACTCACTTTCAACATTAAAAAAAGGATTGGATAGGTATATGGATTGTTTGTGCATCATATAGTATATTCTGACGTAGCCAAAGTGGCGGGTTTTTAGTTAGTTATTAAAGTAAACCGCATGTTGTAGCTACCAGTATCACAATAAACTTATTAAAGCTTGTATTGTGGTTAGCATGAACCTTAGCTAAAGATTTTACTTTTGGTAGTAGTTGGCGTATATATTATATTGACCTTTGTTTAGGAAATTGACAGGCCTTAGGGTGTGGTGTAGGTTGTGTTTGTCGCATGGGCATGTATTTGATAAATATTTAGTTGACTGGGACAGTCTCGATAGGTCCATGTTGCCTCTAACTGGTTCTTTGTTTCCTTATCTCTATCTGAGGTAATACTACGAACTTTGATATAAATATTAACTTTCTGATTGGACAACGATATGATGGTGTAAAAGCAATGAAGAAATGTTTTAGAGGTGTTTAAGCTGTCGAAAATATCCAGCGGCGTTAGATGTTCATCACTGTTCACATTCATGTGAAGTACAACTCATTAAAAACTTTATGGCACATCGAATGCAGCTATATGCTATTTTTTAGATTGCCAAGGCCGACTACTATTTTTAAAAAAAAAAAAAAAAGAAAAGATTTTCCCAGGCACAAAATGGACAAAGCTCTCACGAATGGGCGACACAAGGTAGGTGGAAAATTTCGATGGATTGTTACGACCTAATAAAATTTTTAAAGCATTGTTGAAGCTTAAGAGGAGCTTCAATGGATCAAGATATTAACCTTTATAAAAAACTTAGATCTTTTCAAGTCTTTAAGCAAAAGCAAATTTGCTATAAGTTTATTTATTTATGTCTTTAACTTTATTCTCAAACACTCTTTCATTATGTATTACATTGCATTCTCCATAATTAGTGACAACAACTGCTCTTAATCATATTGGAAATGTGATGTTTGTTTAGAAGGGTTTTCAAGCAAACATCAACGAAACATTTTCAAACATTTTGGAAGTTGCAACAGAACTTCTGCTTTCTGATAATGAAGAAATTATAATGCCTCTTGTGAGAATCAATTTAAAATGAAAAGATATAGGGCAATTACAATTTATATTCTTGATGATTTTTCAAACCAGTTAGAGAGCAAGTTCGCGAATCAAAGATCCATACTTACTAATCTTTATAAAGTTATTTATTCCATCGACATCTATCCAAAATTTTGCTAATTTTGAAATAAATTTGATATGTGCAGTCATATTTAGATTGTTAAGGATTTTAGCATTTACCTCACTCAAAATGTGAAATCCAAAACAATATTTCACTACTCTGAAAAGGCTCAAAGCAAACTTTTTCAATTCTACATGAGAAGAAAATCTAGCAGAACTGGCTTTAATGAGTGTTCATCATAGCTTCACAATATAAACGAAGGAAGTTATCAATCATTTTGCAGTTAAATCAAAATTAAGAATTTTTTATATGAATAAAATTATCTTTTTTTTTTATTTTCAAATTATTATTAATGTTCCATTATTTTATTCCCTTTTTATTGAAAAGTAATATATATATATATATATATATATATATATATATATATATATATATATATATATATATATATATATATATATATATATATATATATATATATATATATATATATATATATATATATTTATATATATATATATATATAATAAATATATTTAAAATATAATATATATATATATATATATATATATATATATATATATATATATATATATATATATATATATATATATATATATATATATATATATGTATACTATATATAACTTCTCAACAACACATATATATAGCAACAACATATATATATATATATAATATATATATAACCATATATATATATTCTTAATCTAAAACACCCCGAAATTTTTTTTTGCTGCCATATGATATATATATATATATATATATATATATATATATATATATATATATATATATATATATATATATATATATATATATATATATATATATATATATATATATATCTATATTTTTTTTTCTCTTTTTTCTATATCTATATATATATATATATATTGAAGCTGGATGCTTAGGACCGCTTCTTTAAGGTTGATTGAGAAGTTAATGTTCTTACAATTTTTATTTTCCTACTTCTATTTTACAAGCGAGGGTTGGACCCCTGTCCTTGTTTTTGGGTTTAATTATTTAATTAGCATTAATTTGCTTGTATTTTAATATAATGTTGTAATTTTGCTATTATTTTGTACTAATTCTCTAGAAGGAAGCTACATGCTGTTGCGATTTTAAAAGTGATAATTCGGCGGCTTGGAGGCGTGGCTTAGTTCCACGAAACTACAACCACATCTTAAACATAGGGCGTGTTCGGCTCTACTCTGTAACTTTGTAGTTCAGCTCTGTATAGATGTTCTTTCCACTTCCACAGAGAGTACCTTTCCACAGTACCCCCCTGCAGAGCTGAGGCCGGGGCGCTCTAATCCCGGTAGCGGAGTGGCCGGCGCAAATGACGGCCTCTGCTCGATACGTCTCTAGACGCAGGCGGCTGCAAACCAGGACGAGGGCGAGAACGAGGAGCTGGTGTTGGAGGTGCAGGAGTGTGGACGAGAGGGCGAGGAATACGAGAGGGAAGTGGAACATCTGCAGTACGACTTGTGGAAGGCATGGCAGGAGGTGGTGGAATGGGAGGGGACGGTAGAGGGAGAGGAGAAGGAGGAAAAGGAAGAGGATCTGGGTCAAGAGGAAGGAGTGGTGGAGATGGAGAGTCAGAGGGAGATGAAGGAGGAGAAGAGTCGGGAGGAGATGAAGGAGGTGGAGAATCTGGTACAGGATAAGAAGATGATGTATCCAAAGGAATCAGAATTGGTTTTGGAAACAAGTCCGAATCTTGGATGTCAGGAGGATTCGCCTCAAAATAGGCAGGTTTGAGACGATCTATTGATATTACTTCGGTGCGAGTGGGACGTTGTACCTTGAAGAACTTCTCCTTCCGAAGTATGACTGGGTAGGGTCCGTCGTACTTGGAGTGGAGAACGGTGGGAGTCATGCCTCACCAAAACATGGGTACAAGAAGAGAGATCTTTCGGAATGTAAGAGTGCACCTTATGCTGGCGGGTCGGAGTAGGTCTCCAGGAGAGGGCACAGCGTTTCAAACGGGTGAGGTATAGGGTGGGATCAGCGGTAGCAGGAGGGAAAGATTGAGAAAAGAACTCGCCCGGCAGACGGAGAGTAGAGCCATAAACGAGTTCGGAAGCTGAACACTGAAGGTCTTCCTTAACGGCAGTGCGTATACCTAGCATAACCAAAGGGAGGGCTTCCGTCCAATGTTCTGGTTGTGGGTGTGCCATGAGAGAAGCCTTTAGCTGACGGTGGAACCTTTCACAAATCCCGTTCGAGATAGGGTGGAAACTGGTTGTATGGATCTTCTCAGAACCAAGCAAGCGCATCAAATCTTTCCAAAGGAAGGATTCGAAAACGCGACCTTGATCCGTTGTGACCGAGAGAGGAATGCCAAACCGAGAGATCCAATGGGACAAGAAAGCTTTAGCAATAGATTCAGCTGTAGCAACAGAGAGTGGGATAGCTTCCGTCCAACGAGTGAACCTATCAATACAGGTGAGGATATATCGCTTGCCATGAGAAGGTGGGAGAGGTCCAACAATGTCGATGTGGACTCTCTCAAACCGTTGACCAGGAGGCAAGAAAGTGCCTAAGGGAGCTTTAGTATGTCTTTGCACTTTAGAGCGCTGACAAGCCATACAGGCGCGGACCCAGTTCGCTACGTCGGCGTTAACTTTAGGCCACACAAAACGAGCCGTTACCAGTTTGCGTGAAGCCTCGACGCCAGGGTGTGAGAGCGAGTGGAGATTGCAGAAGACTGCCTTTCGCAGAGAATTTGGAACGAAAGGGCGAGGGTGGCCTGTTGAAGTGTCACACAAGAGTCTCTTCTCTATGCCCGGAAGATTGAGCCACTGCAGCTGTAGAGAAGAGTCCTGCTGAAGATCGATATTGTCTTGCTCCTGGCACGTGGCCATGGCTGCGTAATCAATGTCAGGAATGGGGGAAAGAGCGTTAATTTCAATCCGAGAAAGAGCATCCGCGGTGAAATTATCCACTCCGGAGATGTGACGTATGTCTGTCGTAAACTGGGAAACGAATTCAAGATGACGAGCTTCACGGGGGAGTGACGTTCATGCCGTGAAGCCATTGCAAAAGTGATCGCTTTGTGGTCGGTCAGGATGTGGAACTCCCGTCCTTCCAAAAAGTACCGAAAATGGCGAACAGCAAGATACATAGCAAGCAATTCCCGTCCAAAAGCACTATACCTTGTTTCGGCGGGTTGCAGCTTGCGTGAAAAGAAGGCAAGTGGGCACCATTCGCCCCTTTGGAACTGCTGAAGCACCGCACCAACAGCGAAATCGGAGGCATCTACCTGCACTCTCGCTGGTGCGGTATCGTGGGGATGAACTAAAAGAGTGGCGGAGGCGAGGGCTTCTTTGGAAGCCTCAAAAGCAGACTCTGCTGCCGGAGACCAGTCGACTTTAGTGGTGCTGCCTCGCTGTTTAGGACGAATGAGTGCGGTAAGCGGGCCTAGGAGGGCTGCCGCTGATTTCAGAAATCTGTGGTAAAAGTTGATCATTCCCAGATATTGACGAAGTTGCTTTTGATTTTGGGGAAGAGGAAAGGCTCGGATAGCGGCGACACGGTCTACAAGAGGGCAAATACCCTCAGCCGAGACTGTGTGACCAAGGAATGTAAGAGAAGACGCGCCGAATACGCACTTGGTAGGATTGAGACGAATTCCCGCATCATCCAACCTACCAAAAACGGCACGTAGGTGATCCATATGTTCTTCAGGAGAGGAGGAAGCGACTAAAAGATCATCTAAATATGCCCAAGCAAAAGGAAGGCCACGGAGGATAGAATCGATGAACCTCTGGAAGGACTGGGCTGCATTTTTCAAACCGAATGGCATTCTTGTATACTCAAAGAGGCCAAAGGGGGTGATTACAGCTGTCTTGGGAACGTCCTCCGGAGCCACGGGTATCTGATGGTAGGCTCGAATTAAGTCCAAAGAAGAAAAAATGGTGTTGCCAGACAGGTGGGAAGTGAAACTTTGTATATGCGGTACAGGGTACCTATCCGGTGTTGTGGCAGAATTCAAAGCCCTAAAATCACCACAGGGTCTCCAATCGCCCGTGGTGCCCTTAGGGACCATGTGTAGCGGAGAAGACCAACAACTCTTGGAAGGGCGCACAATGCCAAGTTGCAACATGTGATCAAACTCGGCCTTGGCGGCTTTGAGTTTATCAGGAGGAAGGCGGCGAGCTCGAGCAAAGGTGGGTGGGCCAGTGGTCTCTATATGATGTTCCACAGAATGCTTAAGAGGGGTGTCTGAAGAGCAAGGATGCAATAAGAAGGAAAGTGCAGGATAGTAAGGAAGGGAGACACTACCGAAGATGGCGGAGCAATAGCGGAAATGCCCTTTAGCTCAGAAGAACCTAGGGAACCGTGGGAGTAGAGAGAAGTATCACCGTCAACTAGGCGCCTATTACGAAGGTCTACCATAAGATTGAAATGGGACAAAAAGTCAGCGCCGAGGATGGGCTGTGTCACTTCAGCGACGAGAAAAACCCACGGGAACTGGCGGCGGAGAGACAGATCCAACGTACATAAACGCTCTCCATATACCGGAATGGAAGAGCCATTAGCAGCGAAGAGTTGACGGCCTGAAAGAGGGATAGCCGAGTCTTGAGAAGGGTTGTGTGGTAAAATCGAAAGGCTAGCGCCGGAATCGATCAAGAAGGCAAGTTTAGTGGACTGATCGTAGATACGAAGAACATCCTGTGTAGTAGGAGGGGAAGAAGAAAAAGCACCAGCATCTCCCGTCGCCCCTACGACGGGTTGGCTGCTGAGTTTCCCTGATAGAGAGGGCAGGAAGGATCGCATTTCTTGGCATCCATACCGTAAGTATGGTGGTAATAACAGTACCCATGAGGATACTGGCGCTGGCGTGAGGAAGAAGCAGAAGGTGAACGAGGACCGCGAGAAGGACGAAAGTTGGAAGGAGTGGGATCACGAGAGCGAAAAGTGTTATTATTAATTGCCGCTGTAAGGGAGAGAAGGGCCGTTTTAATATCGGCCATGCCAGTTTCGAGAACCGAAACCCGGGTATCCAGAGCTGCCGAAGGAGGAGGTTGTACTGCGAAAGCGTGAGAGTAGGAAGGTTGAGGTGGGTGAGAATAAGGAGGTTGAGCTGGATAGGCGGCAGAAGGCGGTTGAGGAACAAGAGGGGGAGGAAGGGTGGCGGAGGT
>JABUQX010080327.1:40000-41845 GCA_015478945.1 Trachelipus rathkii
AGTTATTATATGCCGATTATTACCCATTATCATATATTCACCATTCAATTATATGATTGTCACACATTCAATTATCATTCTTGCATAGTTTAATAAATCATTAACGACCGATCTCTTATTTCACACACCTCAATATTGATTTATATTTATTACTTATCAGCCTCGAGTATCTCGGCTTAGAATTTTGGTAGACCCCAGTGACAATAAACCCCCCCTTCTAAGGGTGCATTCCTGCATTATCATTGTTTTAATTACTTGAAAATGATCACCGTCAAATTGGAGTGAAAATTTGTGAAAAATAACTGTGAATTTAAACCTGTTCGAAATATAAATCAGTGTGTGTAAACTTAAACTATTATTTGTGTTAAGCAAATTGTGATCAGTGTCGTGAATTAAACTGTGCATTAAAAACTTAATTGAAGAAACTCCATTAATTTGAAAAATTGAAACAAAAATATTCGTTGCTCAAACGAACGAACAAAATTCTCCCAACGACGCCTAAAATTTAAAACGGTCTGTAAGAACTCATTGAACTTTCAAACGACCGTTGGAAATAGGCATCTCAAGTTTATAAACAAAACTCTCTTTGTTAAGTGAAAAGATGCCTGCTGCGAAGAAACTATCGCTTAAGACCAAGTCAAATAAGACTAAAGTTTCACCCCATAAAGGAAAGGGGAGAAAAAAATCCAATTCCCCACCAACTGCTCTGTCTCCACAAGAGAGAGAATCACCTTCCCTCTCTTCATCCGATGCGGAGCAAGTTGAGTCGCCGAAAACTTCAAGATCAAAAACAACAAGAAGACGACTTCGTGAATACGAGTCACCTTTGAAACAGTTTAGTCATTTGACCTCCAGCCAACTCCCTCCTTTCGACCCATATGGTGTTATCAGCTGGCTGAGCGCTGTGAATGCAGTCTTCAAGTTGAATCATATTGATGACACACATGAACGGGTGCGCCTTTTGGCGGGAGTTTTACCGAATACTTTGGTTTCGAAGATACACTTTCCTTTGCAAGATGATGCTTATCAATTGCTCATTGACGATGTGGAGGAGACTTACTTACCAGCCCTAAGGCAAAGAATCCGAGAGGTCTTTAAAAAGGGAATGCAAAGAGATGAACTACCAAGTGAATATATAAATAGAGTGAAAGACGTTTTAGGTAGTAGAAATTTCGATCTGCTGGTTGAAAATAACCCAAACTTTGCCATCGACCTATTTCTTGAAGAACTACCAACCAATGTCCAGATGAGTCTCTATGCTATGTCGGAAGACAAAAACTTACATCGGATGGTCCGAGTTGCCGACGAGTTATTTAAAAATTTTATACGAAAAGGAAAACATTATCAACCCTCAACAAATGAAGAATCTTGGGGGAGAGTAAATCTAATGAGAGAGAGAAAAGGCTTGTCCGACGCTGACTTCCAAAATAGAGAGAGTCACTCATATAGAGAGGAACGCCCACAAAACTCCACCAGCCTCGATCATGAGAAGATTTCAAGCCAGTTAGAAGCAATGATGAAAGCCATAAGAGACCTGGCGGGCACTGTCGAACTGCTCGTTAAAGAAAGAAAGTCAACAGCAGATGACAGAAACATGAGCCGCGGGAGAAGTGTAGGTCGAAAATCAAGATACAATAACAATACTGTTGATAATATTACAAGTCAGTACTGTTATTACCACCAACGCTATCTCCACAAGGCTTTCCGCTGTGAATCTGAAGAATGCCCCCTATATCCCCTATTATATGCTCAAGAGGGGATGAATGCCAACCAAACGACAACAACAACAAAGGCGGGAAACGCCTAGATCGGCTGTGCCCGTTGCCATCTGGAGCCAGTCGTAGA
>JABUQX010080328.1:0-15000 GCA_015478945.1 Trachelipus rathkii
ATATATTTATATATATATTTTATTAATATTATATATATATTATATATATATACAGTGAGAAGTTATGGAAATCATAAATATTATATACTCATAATATAATTATTAAATTATATTATATTATATATATATATATATATAATATATATATATTAAATTATGTATATACTTATATTATATATTATATATATATTATATATATTATATTATCAAATATTTTTATTTATTTAATATATATATATACATATATATAATTAACCTATATTATATATATATATATAATATATATATATATATATTATATATATATATCTAATTATTTATATCTTGATATATATATATAAAGTATATAACTTAGTAGTGAGTGTACACTATATATATCTTATATAATATTGATATTATTAAATACTATACTAATATATATATATATATATAATATATTATGTTGAGAGGTAGCTATAATTTAGAATACCTATATACTACTAATAAAATATACATTATAGTAAAAGTATGTGAAATGGAAGCCGACCCCCTTTTTTCTCAAATAAAAAAAATTAGTCCGCGTTAGGAATTAGTGCTACAGTTACAAAACAATCCTAGCTTATTATAGTGATTTACAAATTAGGTAATCGTAAACGGTGTTGAGTTATAAGTACCTGCATACGCAATAATGTTTAGTATATTTTATAGGGTTAAAGAATATTGGAAAATAAGATATGCGGTGATGTTTGTGTGCCATGTAGTTATACCTAATCCATTGGTAAGAGTGGGAACATCAGCTTGATTTAAGACTGAGAGGTTATGAGTATAGCTAGAAACACAATAATGAAGACTGATGTAGAATAAAGGAGTGTTTGTCGGCAGAACTCCTTACTACTCAAATGAGCGAAGAAGGTTATTGTGAGATTGAAAAGAGCTCAGAAGGATGTGAATGATCATCGTATATAAATAAGTATGATAATAAAAAATAACGTGATTGCCATACAATTCACTTGATCAGGAACGAAAAATCCATTAGAACTCACCAATATTTAAAGAAAGAGAACACGTGTGAGTGTTAATCAATGACAGCAATGAAGTGAGTGGATTAAACAACTTAATAATCATAGGGCATAACACGACATCCCTGGATATATCCTAAATCCTGAGGTATGGCAGTGTGAAGAAATTCTGAATGTGGCCTCAGAACAAAATAAATAATATCCCAACTTTTTATGAAAGCTTGTTTAAAAAATAGAGAAAGTAAATATTGAAACCTTAATACCATAATTATAATGTCTACGAGAAAAATATAACACCAGATATAATGAAGGAACAGACGAAAGGTTTGGATGATATAGATGTGTATATTCTAAAGAAGATAATAAGCCTGTGTGGAAAAATTTATGAGTGGAAGATGGAAAAGAATGGAGAGGAGTCTTGAAAGCTTTTTATGAGTAATTGGAATAACAACTTGTATTCTTCAAGATTGCCTCAAAGAAATTCGAAGAGAATAGAATCAGATTCCAGATTGAATTCAAGGGGGCCCTTCTAGGTTCGAGTGAGCATAATTGTTTGTTGAAAGGCATCTGAATTACAAATTATAATGAGGGGAGTAATGAAGGTTGAAGTACACTACAGAGACATTGGAGTAGAAATGTGTGTGAAGCATAAAGTAAGAAAGGTTCTTTAATAAAGTAGAAAAGAAGGTTAGGAAATAAAACAGCATGAACGTCAAACACCACTAATCTAATAAGAGTATGAAAAAGGTATTAGCGAGTAATAGGCAATTACACCAAAATACTTGAGAAAAGAAAGAGGACCAAAAAGAGAGCATATGAAAGCAATTGTCGAGATAGAGAAGAGAGATTAGAAAGAAATTGAACTGATGTTTGTGAACTCACCTTATTCCCTATGAGACTCAGGGTAACGGATTCGAAAACTCTATGAAAGACAGAAGTTAGAGAGATTTTGGCTGATATTTGGAGGGTTGAGATTGGTTCCTTTTTTGTACAGGAGCCCCTTTTCCAGCAAGAAAAAAGCCAAGTAGACAAGACAGAGTGCGAATAATTTAACAGCGCAAATGCAAGATTGAATGCAACAAAGTTTTGAGAACTTATAAGTAGGAAATACACAATCAGAATTACCGTAAAGACTTTTCTATAGATTGATTCAACTCCGAAAAAACAGAAATACAATCTTTTTAGTATAAAGAATTAACATTAATTTAAGCCATTAAAATATTTTGGAAAGGTAGGTGGAAGAGAAGAAGGAATCACTGGAATCGAGAGTCATATAGATTGAGAATTTAGCAGGAAAGGTTGAGCAAGAGTATTTTAGCATTTAGATGGAAGGTTAAACACAGTTTATGCAGCGGAAATACTAAAAAAGGGTAAGAGGATAGAATCAAAAGTTAAGAATATTAACAATTTTTTGAGAGAAAATGTCAGAAATATTATGTGGAGGGAGATGAGTCCAGATAAGTAATTATAAGACAAACTATTCACTATACTGAAGAAAAATATTTATTTTTTTGGTGTCAGGGAATAGATTTTTGAGGACGAACTTATTTGGAATGAAGTATAATATGGCAAGGAGTTTCACTGTGAATTTGAAGATAAATGACAGTAAATATCTCCTAAAGGCAAAGCGTCCCTGATTGGCTAATAGCATAGAGAACAAAGCCTCAGAGTTAAACACTCCAAGGTTATCGAGGTTGTTTAGTATTGAATGTAAAGATCATGGGGTGCACGCCTCCTATGCCAGAAGAGGAAATTAAGCCTTCGAGTGACTTTGCACATCAATAACATCCTAAGAGACCCTTATCCCAAGACACAACTGTAGTGCATTCACATGGAATAAAATTCAATAGAAGTACGAACCGTAAGTCCGACCGTTAGCAGAACCGACACATGTGAACCAAAAAACATGTTTTCACTCGCTCCGTAGCGAGGGAGTTCTTTTCCCTGCGAGCACCTGACTTTGAAGAATAAGAACAGAAAACAGAGTATGAGAGACTCGATGAGGGAACAATCAGAGGAGGGAAGAAACTTTAAGCACAGATACAGGATATTGAAGTTCAGAAAAAAGGAAAAGGTCTAAAAGTATGGGGTATGACACCGAAAAAGGACGATATAAGAATACGGTAAAAGGTGACCAACTCTGCAAACTTAACTGACCTATATGCAAAGATATACATAAAACCTTTATCAATTTGAGAATTAGAAAGAAGTCAGATTTGGGCCAGTATAGAGTAGAACGTTTGAAAATAAAAAACACTAAGAAGGATATATTTTCAGAGAAATTGTGGAAGAAGAGAGAAGAAATGTGTTAAATTATATTAAGAACATGGTATAATATTGAAGACAATTAGGAATTATAAATATTCGGAAAAACTATTAAATCAATAGAGCCATAGAGTAAACAAATCGAATATGCAACACATTGGCAACTCAAATAATACTGCCACTTATGTACATAAAAAATGGAGGAAGAAATAAGTAGTGATATGTTCAACAGAGTAGAGCTTGAAGTCGGAACACTTAAAAACCTAAATTTCGGTTTAGGAAAAACAGATATGTAGATTTAGAGAGGAGGTAGAAAGGTGAAGTTCAAACCAAAAAATTGAAAAATAGATTTAAAACCGAAGAAGTGTTGCAGAAATTTTATGAAGAAAAGGCACGACTGAGAGTACAAATTAAAAATAGAGCCGGACAATTTCCAAGATGAGTGACAATACCAAACTATCCTCACCGAAGGACTGGTCAATAGCTATTTAAATATGTGATTGAATAAGTTAGGGTTATTTATTGGAAAGCTAACTTAAATTAAGGCTTCTACCTTCCAAGGCTATACGTGTTGACTGGAGCCATTATTTTACAAGTAAACTAATAAAATACCATTATTTTAATTTTATTTTCTTTTTATAGAGGTAAAGTGTTAGTCTGTATTGTATATTTATGGAGTGATGATAAGGGAAGAGCTTACTCATCGTTAGAATAAATATGGAATATATGATAAATAAAGCACAAAAAGAGAAAAGAATACATTGGAACATCATGAGGAGTGCCATGGAAAAAATGTAACTATCTAGACCTAACGCATATAGTGCTATATGGTGAGGATGTAAAATCTATAATGAATTTAAAGGAGCACGCTACATTAATATCCATTCTACTAATTATAATATATAAATATATATATAATAATAATAATATTATTATATATTATTATAATATAATAATAATTTATATATAATAATTATATATATATATTGAATTAATATATATTATAATTATATAAATATATATAAGTAATATTAAAATTTATTATTATATAACATGATTATATAATTATCTATTGTAATATTGTAATAATATACTATAACTATATGCTTAGGGTGCGTTAGCACGGTGCGTGGTAGAGCTCTCATAAATTTTGGTTGCGAGTTGCGGTGCGAGTGAGCTTCGCTCAATCATGGTTGCTGATCGGTGCGGTTGGCACACACATAAAATAAAGAGCCCGGTGCGGTGTGTGCGGTTGCCTTTGATGCTAACGAACCATCGTCACGGTGACGGAGCTGTGGCGAGTGCGCTAATAAAATCCGGTGCTAGCCTTAGACTATTTTAGCAAGCCCAATTAAATAATCGTAAATCTACGTTCGCATTATTTAAATTAATATTAATCATATTAGCTCAAATTCCCAGAAACCATTTTTGAAAAACTATAAATGTTAAACATAATTTTTTTTGCTTGCAGTACGGTAATAGGCCTGTTGCTCTCACCTCCCAGAGTTATCGGACCTTTCCTCCTGGGATCATATATATCACATTAAACCCGTATATATATTAAATATATAACACATAATATAATCAATATACTATATATATTATATAATATAATATAATATATTATATATATAATTATTATAAGTATTATAGTTTTAATTATAGTTTATTAATATATGATATATAATACATAATATGAACAAAATATATATATATATAAGATAGATAGATAAGATTAGATGATAGGATTGATTGAGAAGGGGGGGAAGTTTTGTGGCAGAAGGTCAAAGGGAGTTGTAGTTTAGAAACCTTAATAAGTAAGAAGCCTAGGTGAAATTTTAAATTTGCCTCATCTTTTATAAGTATAACTGTGAATAATGAGATGTGATAAACTAGTTTATTAGTTTTAAAGTAAAATGTGTTCTCGGTTACTAATAAACTAATTAATTTATTAGTTAGTAACTCTAAAATTTTTATACCTGATTCAGTACAGTAATTAATTATCGATTCAAAAATTTGCCTAATTGTATTTTAGAACAAAATATGATTTTTTAACATAGGTTTTTGAAAATGCCATTAAAACTTTTAGTGTGGATTCTGTCGTGTATAGATATATCTAGTGTGTGTATGTGTAAGATGCAGTATTGTACTGTTAACGCTGGCGTGATGTGTGTGTGGGTGTGGGTGGGTGTTGTGGGTGTGTTTGGGGGGGGGGGAGTCATAATGGTTTTGAATTTTTACAAAACTTCTATCAATAGTATTTCTAGATATTTAGTGTCATACAATAATTGCATAATTATGTAATATATATATATATTAATAATATATATATATAATATATATATATATATATATATATTATATATTATATATATATATATATATATCTCATATATATATATATATATTATATATTATATATAATATATATATATATTGATATATATATATCATATATTATATATATATATTATATATATAATATATATATATATAATAATATATATATATATATATTATACTATTATATATATAAATATTATATAAAGATATATATTATATAAATTATATAATATTATAATAATATATAAATTAATAATAATAAATAATAAATTATAATATATAATTAATATATATAATAATTATAATATATTAATATATATATAGTTAACAAATATATATAGAAATATTTAATATAAAATAAAAATACAATTTTTTTAAAATTTTCAAATAATATGATAAATAAATTATATATATATATATAAATAATTATTTCACAAAAATTTTCAAAATTATTTTTAACGGTTTTATAAAATGTTTTGAGTTTTTGGGTATATTTTTTTTCAGTCAAATCTTTAGTTAAAGATTGTTATATTATAATTAAATTTATAGAAAAATCGAATATTCGAAAAATCCAATCAATAATAATAATAACAATTATATCCCTCTCCCCAATTAACAATTTGTTACATGCAATAAAACTATAATTTTGGTATTTCCTCATCTCTCTACTTCTCATCAACAAATAATTAAGTATCATTCGATACATATCTTCTCATCTCTACTTCACTATTCTCTCGATCGTCATCTCTCTCTTCCGGACTCTCGCACTTGTTACATCTCTTCTCTCTCTCCTCTCTCTCTCTTCTCTCTCTCATTTTCTGGTTTTTAGCATTTTTTTCCTTAATATTTAAAATGTTGTTATTTTAAATTGAGGCTTTTCTTCTTCTTCTTTTCTTTCTTCCTTCGTTCTTCTTCTTCCTTCTTCTTCGTTCTTCTTCTTCTTCTTCTTCTTTTCTTCTTCTTCTTCTTCTTCTATTTTCGTTCTCTCATTAGAAGCAGTTCCATTTAGTTGATTTTGAGATCGTGAAGTAAAATCGGTTTAAATGAGGCCTTCCATGATACCCCTTTCCCCAGTTACTTAATAAAAATTAAATTTTTAATTACTGTGTGGTGTGTCAAAGATCATTATATTCTTCCTTAGTATCCGTATGGCGAGTCGATAGATAACGTATCATCATAACACGTATCATCCTTATCAAGCTGATACAACATAAAAAGAACTTCTTACTACTACAACACTATTACTAATACTTATACTACTACTTTATTATTATTAATTCTACTACTATACTAGTACTCTACTACTGTTACACTACTACTACCAACTACTCTACTCATCTAATACTAACTAATCAAATGAAATAATCTTATTTAAATAAATATATAATAATAATAAAAGATATGAGATACCTAGATATATAATAATAATTAATAATCACAACATAATAAAATAATAATAATAATAGAATTGTTATTGGTGATAATAATTTCACTTTTCTTTTAACTTGTTGGTCCTCTAAAATTGTTATTATGGTACTGGTACATCTAAGTAACATAATAGTATTTTTATAAATGCTAATCAATTTAGTAGTATTTTCTCAGTACTTTGATCCAAATTGTTTTTCTTCTAACTTACTACTACTTACTACTACACTACTACTACTACTATACTTACTACTCATTACTACTATCACTACTCAAAGGTGGCATTAACGCCGATAAAGCCTTAATAGTCCGTTTAACTTTATACTCGTTAATTTTTTCGGTAACTTTTTTCAAACGCTTTCGTTAAATTCTCGAATAAAAAGTAACGAGTGACCCTATTAATTGAGTTAATTTTTTTAAAAGTTCCAAACATCCGTTAATCGTTACTTTATTTACGAGTTTATAAAAATATTTTCTTATCAGATTTTAAAATGTATTAAGAATTTCGATTTTGATAACAAACTTTATTTTCCAAATTTCCCTAAACGCTCCTGCCTCAATGGCTCAAAAATTGTGTTTTATTTCTTACACGATTATTATCCCGCTTTTAGAAATGTTTGACGTTTTCCTTTTGCTGTGTACTTTCATTTCTTATTGGTTCGCTTGAAAAAAAGAGAATAGTGACTGTTCCTGTTTCAATTAGTCGTTAACGTTCTTTCGTTAGTTCCTCTATTGAAACTTGCTTTATTTTTTTTGCGACTAGTTGAAAAATATAAGAATAGGCCTCATAAGTGTTTGTACTTATAAAATGAAGAACCTTACACTTTTTGTTATTAAAATTCAAGTTGCATATCCTATTAATTTTGGCATATCTATACTACTCGTTCCTGTCTCCGTATAAGAAAATGTCCCAGATTTCAATCGCTTTATGTAATAAACAGCGTAAAATATAACTAATATCAACAGCATATCAATACATCAACGATGATGTCAATTTGAATCAGTACGATTTTTTTCTATTCACATCATTGTTCATAATTGTGCCCTTCCGTTCGCCTTAGGGGAACATTTTCCAACCTATAATCATACAAGATTCCCTACCGTGAGAGAACAATTGGTTAACCAAGATCCACTGGAGTTAATCAGGCAAGGATTCGGCAATGTTCAATTCTGCGTTTTAACTCGACACACGTATAAGACTCTGGGGCAAGCTCCCAAGTAGGAAGCAAAATCGCCTCAATGGGCGTATGTAAGTCCGGGGACCGGGGGCTCGGAATATAAATAGAGCCCTCCATGTTCGTTCCTGGACCAATTAATCGTAACCTGAGCGCCAACACAGATTGCAGGCTGACGCTTGAATCTGTCTTACTATCTGTTTCTAAAACACCTGAGCGACTACAAGGCGACACTACCCACATGGAGTATCTTGTCTCATACGCTAGAAAGATTCCGCCCATCTTTGTCCAGCCAATAAACTTAAAGTTTTACCGCTTCATCCTCTAATAATTGTGAAAAAGAGCCATTATTGTAATATATCGAGATAGGCGACCTGTTACGGTTGCTTCTCCGAAAAAGAAAGGTCCGTAGACCTGGCGCCGGGATATGGCGCAGAAAAAGTAACCTTTGGGGAAAATCAACGTTTCGTGTTCCTAGGAAGTTCAATGCGGATTTTCAGACCCCTTGATACGAAACATTATGGGCATTCCACCTTTAAACCCTGAGATTGAAAAGGTGGACTCATCGCTTAACACTATACGATCTAGAAGGTCATCGCCTCGACCTAACACTGCACAGGTAAAGGTAAACCGTATGAGCCTAGTCGTCGGGCTTTTAAAGCATGTACAACTGCAACCGGTATGCACGCATGTGGAAACGTTTTCCTTAACACTTTCCACACCGTCGTTTTTGGCACATTCAGTTCGTGACTTGCTCTCCGAACGGGATTTCTTAGGACTATGAAAAAACGAGGCCCTGATACGGTCCACATCTGTACAGTCACTTTGGGCCATCCTGTGTGCTTTTGCCTTTACAAAGACATCCATTAATTGCAAATTGCCTATAGCCTCGGCCGTAATGTTTTTGCACATGGAGGATCACATTGGAAACGTAAACGATACGCACGTTGTATCGTAATTACAGATTCACACTTACAAATTGTAGAACACAGAACGCTTTACGCTCAGGACTCGCCATTGTCAGTATGTGGCGCACGAACTAGAGAAGACTACATCTGAATGCGCGCATGCGGCCCGTATGTTCGACCTATCAGGAACTCGTTCTGGTGCAAGTGCCAATATTCGAACTAATGCAACTTAACTCTTCCACTTTGATTGTATGAATGATAGGATATTTGTATAATATGCTGTTATAATAAGCATTGAAAACTGGGAATTTCTTTTACGGACACCCGGTTATTGAGTATTAATTAATAAGGTTTTACGCTTTAAAGTATTCTTCGCAAGCGCAAAAGCACTGTATAGGTCAAAGCCTAATTAATTTTTCTCTGATAAGCTTTAATATCATTATTAATATTTGTTAGGGATATTATTATAAATAAAGAAAAATTAACCAATATTATTAACTTTTCCTACATATTGTGAAGACGGTTAACGTTAACGATTAAACGTTAACTTTCGCTACATTCTTTACCGATAACGCTTTAATGATTAACGTTCGTTAATATTTTTTGTTTAACTGATTAAAAATTAACGACGTTAACTTTCTCATTAACCGTGCCCGCTTTTCTCAATTTTCAGTATCTTTTAAATTCCAGATATTCTTGCAAATTATATATATTTTCACTGCATATCTATTCAATGTACATATATATATATATATATAATATATATATATATATATAATATATATTTATATAATATATATATATTATATATATATTATATATATATATATATATAGATAGAAGATGAGATAGAATAGATAGATAGATAGATAGATAGATAGATAAGATAGATAGATAGATAGATAGATAGATAGATAAGATGATAGATAGATAGATAGATAGATTATATTATATATGATATAATATATATATATTATATTATATATATATATAAATATATATATATTATATATATATATATATTATATTATATAGTATATATATATATTATATATATATATATATTTTATCTCTCATATATATATATATATATATATACTATATATAATATATATATTATATATATATATATATTTATTTATATAACTTTTAATTGTATAAATTCCAAAATAAAAAAATTGTAAATGCCTTTGTTTTAGGCTTCTTTAGGTGCCGGTTACATCCTCGTAAATCATGATAGAATTTTTTTTTTAAAATTTTGGAATTTATGATTGTGAAGAACTTTTTGTGGACTTGTAAAAAAAAAAAGTTAATTTAACTAAAATGAAACAATGGTAAAACTACTACTAATTGCTAAGTATTGTACTAAACCCAGGTGGTTTTAGTACTCCTGAATATCATCACAAATCGGCGGTTCGTAAGTGTGAATGAGATATCCGCATCCGCATCCGCCCCAAAACCTTAGATTTTAATTACGAGCATCCGAAGTCGCAGTTGTATTAAAATCTCCACTTTTCCGATTGATCGATAGTTTCCATTTATATCATTCTATTCGGGTAAATACCCAAAAGGCCTACCAACATATATCCACCAAATTTTTGGAAGGAAAGAACAAAATGGTACTAATCAATAATGCCGAAACAGGACCTGATAGAAAGGATGTTACGAAAGTATACAGGCATAGAAAAAAGTTTGGAGATATAAGAGGAAGTGTCCTAGGCCTTATAAGTAAATGAGCGCATAGCTGTTTAAGGTCCTTGGTGAGTTGAAAGAGAAGGTGTTCTCCTCTCTTTTTCTCTCATCCTCTCTTCTCTTCTATCGTCTCTCCTCTCTCTCCTCTCTCTCCTCGCAATTTCTGGGTTTCCATCTCTCCTCTCGTCTATCTTCCTTTCTTATCTCCTCTCTCTCTTCTCTTTCCTCTCTCTCTCTCTTTCTTCTTCGCATATCTTCTGGGATCATCTGCTCCCTCTCTTCTTCTATCTCTGCTCTCTCTCCTCTCTCTCTCTCTCTCTCTCTTCTCGTCTCTCTCTCTTCTCTCTCTCTCTCTCTCTCGCTCTCTTCTCTTCTCTCTCTCATCTCTCTTGAGGTTCTACATGCTTTTTTCTATCGAATCCTTTCCATTCCGTCTGGCTTTCAAGATATCATTTTCTCTTTTTTTTTCCCAATTCCTTTGGTACGTATATGTTATAGAGAATGAAAGTATCTAATTAACGTATTAGAAAACACCCTTTCTACTAAAAATTTAAAATAAAGTTTATAATAAAAAATAACGAAAACCGCTTCGAGTTAAGATAAATATAATAAATATAAAAATAACTAAACTTAGAGCTAATAATACTCTAATTTCTACTAACTACCCCAAAGGCGATCTGGTACCATCTAATAAACCCCCTCCTAATATCATTCAACAAATTCAACCCCCTCCCCCTCCCCCTACCACACCTATTCCTGACACCATCTATTTCAAGAGACAACTTCCACCTTCTTTGCAATCACCACAGAGAAATCTCTTACCTCCCCCTCCTCCTCTCCCAACTCAAACTGATCCTCCTCTCCCACCTCAAACTGATTCCCCTCTAATACCTCAAACTCGCTCTCAAATTCCACCTCCATCTGATTCTCTTCCTCCACCAACAGTTAGTTCTCATCTTCCACCTCAAGCTCACTCTCCTCCTCCTTCACCATCTTCGCCTTTACCTAGTTCTCATTCACCACTTCCATCAACTTCTCCCTCAACTCCTTCATCTCAAACTAAATCTAAACCTTCTTCCCATGCCCACCTACCACCCCAAAGCAAAACTTTCTTTTCTCACCTTCCCCTCCAAAAAGACTAACTTTTAAAGGTTCTCTCACCACTATTCCTCCCAAACTATCTTTTGACGATTCTCCTTCCCCATCAAAGCTTTCAGCACCTCAAATTCATACCCCACATATCAACTCATTACGACTCCCTAAATGCTTTCATCTTCAACGTAACATCCATTCAATTCTCCGCCCTACAACACAATACACCCCCATCCCCACCATCCAGAAGGACCTTTACAAACTCCATCATCATCTTCACTAACGTAATTTCCTTCATTCACACAATTCCACAACTATTCATCCACAGCTAGAAATAATATCGCTCCATCTCACCGGATGACCATTCCAACGAGATCACACTTTTGTCAGCCAATTCCAAATGAGGAACAACTAATATATTTTCTCAGTCCCATGTCCTTGTGAAGAGAGCGAGGCAACAGAGTAAAATAACTAGAGGGTGGCAAGACAATAAAATTTAATTTTTAGCACCCCACAAAAATGTTCCCTCGGGGTAGACGGTTTTAACCCAGGACCTCACGAGCCGTAAAATAATGTATTTAGGGTTTCTTTAAAACTCCTCCAAGGAAGAACAATTAAGAGTATGAATTCAAGATTCAAACCAGGACTGTGTAATAGGTTTAAGAAATATGAACATTTGTAAGATAGCTCAACAAATTAGAAAAAGTTAAACACATTTTCAAGTAATTAAGACAAAAGAGAAATTTGAAATAACAATTTTAAACATCAAGTACAAATATCTATATTCTTATATTTTTTTTCACTAGCAAATATTGCTACCCATAAGACTGATCTCTCATAAAACTTTTCATTAGACTTCGCTTTCACAAGGACACATGAGGCTGAGGATTCGAGTTGATGTATGCTTTAAGTAAATACTGTAGTTAGCAACCGTATAAAGCAGGCGAAACACAATATCAAGAATAATGAATCATCCAGGATTTGTAGCGAAACAGACAGGACAGATAAAATTTATAAAAAGCTATCTGAACATTCACACAGACTTAAGATGTACACAAGATATACACCAACAAATACAAAGGATAGTAAGCAAAAATAAAGATTTAACATCTATTTATATCCCATATTTGGAAGATAGATTTAAAAATAGATTTTATTCAGATGAAACTAATACTTCCCCAGAATTAAATTATATAAAATTATTACTAGATGAAAGTCAAAAGAAATTCTTGACTTTGTCAAAAGATCCCTGGGTACTATCACATTTAAAAATTCAGCCTTCAGCAAACCCCAGGAAAAGCAAAAGAGGTTTAATGGACATAGGCGGTACACAGCTTTGCAGTACTTATTTGGAACCGCCACCATGAATGATATTCAAAAGCTCAAAACTAAAATAAACATTTTACAAGATACAAGAACACATTTTTATAAATTAAAAGAACAAATACATAGCAATACCCACACATTAACAGCCATAGAAGATAACCTAATAGTCATCACAAAGTTGGTAAATTCATCAATATCTTCTATAGAATTACTTCAAGAACTCCTAAAGTTAAACCTTTGCCTCAATCTAGAAAAGATCAATTTAGATAATATATATGATCTCATTATGACATTTCAAAACATCTGGGAAACAACGAAAACCCATAACACTCCTTTAAATCTGTATTCATATGACATCATTTTTGAACTCGTACAAAACAGCAGTCAAACTCTACACCACCAACCAATACTTCCTCTTACCCGTGGAAATTTCTACCAATTTCTTACTTTCTCTTGGTCATATATTCAAGGAAATCGCCCCTATATATTATCCACAATTTTTCCATTCGCAGAAGAAACCCCTTTTGAAGCTTACAACATCATTCCATTTCCAACCCTTTTCAATGAGACTTATTCTAGAATCATACTGCATACCTTATTATTTTTTAAACCATAAAACTTTAAAATTGACTTACAGCACAAGCCTTTCAGAAGACACTTGTAAACACTCCAATGAAAATTATGTTTGCTTTCCTTCAAATCTCATACACCGAATAGATTATCAAAATTGCATACTGTCAGCCATACTTTTTAAACCCAACACTACACTTTGTAACTATAATACTTATCCTTACAAACTACCTTATAACCTTAAAGTCGGAAACTACACTCTAATCTCCTTTCCTTCTCCTATAATCGCTTCCATTTCTTGCTCTATGAGACAGATGAAATTAGGCACAAGTACAATATTCTCTCTCCCCCAAGGATGCACACTGGTATCTGAAGGACTGATGAGTTCCTGAACCACCTAGAGACATCCATGACTTCCTCCAATATAGATTCTTTCACTCCGGTGAATTAAAATCTACATCACATTTCTCGCTTCGCTTGATAACATAAACAAAACTTTACAGACCCAGAAATTAATCAACATCCATTCATTTTTCAATCGTATGTCTATTTTGTGAGTTTTGGAGCTGATGTATATAGGTGAGTGTGCTGCATGGTAGGAATCTACTATGTTTATATAAAACTCGCGATCAGCAGTTCTGCAGTCCCTCCAATCAGCTCTCGCATTACGAATAAGTTAATAACATCTGTTATGTCAAGAGCCCCAATAACAGAATACCGCAAGAGCAACTTACCCGTTTAACCGAAATAAGAGCCACATTTACTCTAATCCGTCGCAAAATTGCATAAGACAGAAAATTTTTCTGGCAGGGTATATATATACGCCGAAAGGTTCCTTTCGTATAGACTGCAGAAGAAAGCATGCTTTACTTCCTAATCCATTTATCTTTTTTTTTCTTTCCCGGTTTCCAAATAAAATATATATATATATATATATATATATATATACTATTATATATATATATATATATATATATATTATATAATATAACTATATAATATATATATATATATAATTATATATATATATATATACTATATATATATAAATATATATTTACTATATATATATATATATTTAATATATAATATATATATATATATGAGTAGTATATTATTTAATACTATATATATATATTATATATATATTTTTTTTTTTTTTTTTTACTCGCTATATAAATATTTTATATATATATATATATATAT
>JABUQX010080328.1:20000-25518 GCA_015478945.1 Trachelipus rathkii
ACTATGTCGGATGACTATTTCATAAAAATAAGTAAGATAAAAAACGAACGCCTTTTACACCATAATATTCATTGATTATAGTTCTAAAGTCATTATAAATATTGTTAGTTTTAGATTATTATTATTATCGCCACTCAGGACTCAGTACTAGCCAACCATAATAAATATTACGTTTCTCAAGTAGGTATTTTATTTTACTCACCTCGTGACACATATAATACACTTTGTAAGACTTGTTATTGTTATTATTTTTATAGAAGTAACTTTTTTTTAATCCTGTGATATAACCAATAAGTCAAATCTTGCGTACGACCGCACACACACACACATCCACACACACACACACATATATATATATCAATAATAATTATATATATATTATATATATATATAGTAATATTATATATATATTATATAATATTATATATATATCCACTCAACTTTACCCCTAATAAGAAATCCTGCATAATATATTATATATATATATATAATATGATAGTATATATATTTTATATTTTATATACTTATATATATATATATTATATATAATATACTATATAAGTATATTAATTATTATATATAATATATTATATAATATTAGCATATATAGTATTATATCGGAATAAATATATATATATAATCTAATCTATAATCTTTATATATATATATTATTAATATATATATTATAACTATATATATATATAATATATATATATTATATCATATATACATTATATATATATATTAATATATATATATAGAAAGGAAAAGCCTTGGATTAAAATTTTCCATTTATTTAGTTACACAAAATTAGAAAGACACATATTGGATGTCAAAAATGTCATCACAAATAATTAAAAAAAAACAATGATTGCAAGCTTTCGTCTCCATCAGGGAGACCTTTTCAGCAAATGAAAACGCAATACTGAAACTGCAACGCAGAAAAGCACTATTGCTTCGGTTGGTTATCTTTCTTCAGAGAATTTTTGGAAAGTACATGAAAGAGCTTCATATATTCATTTTTGTAAATGGTCAATTTTACTCACAAGGTTGTTTATTAATAAAATTGTTCGAGATTATGATATACGAGGATGGATTTTTTCTTGCATTGTATTAGTAACATTTCATGTTCTTTCATTTGTCAATAGGAAGGAAGTGATTAAGTTTCTACTGATAGTTATAGAGCTGAATTAATTAACTGTATTTTTTTAAGTCTGCAAGTGTTGTTTTTTTCTTCTTGGAAAATCTATGGTTTCACTTACATATATCTTTTCACAGGATGTAGCAGAGGTAATTTGATAGACACAGCTGTCGATAACATTTTCTTATATTTCGGGGGTCTAAAAGTATCTTTAAAGAATAAGATAGAAGGGATAGTAATTGATAATATTTTAGGTATAGATTTTTTTTAATATTGATGTAGTGGACCTGCTGGTATAAAAAAAATAAAAAAAAAAAAAAAAAAAAATAAAAAAAAAAATAGGTAGAGAAAGCAAGAATTTTTTTGTTACTTGTTGCTCAATTTACTATAATAACTCCCTTTAGCTTTTTTGTAATCTTGATTAATCATGTGATTGGGGACTATAATTAAGGTGGTAAAAGTTTCTATGAAGTATTGTTTCGTATTTTAGTAATGGTGGGGAACAAATACGGAATAGAGCGCAGAAATAGAGAAGAAAAGTAATGCCGAATTTTTGTAATTTTTGGAGTGATGAGAAAACCAGTGGATATAGTTAGGAGTGAAAGTAGGTTTTCTGTAAATGGTATATTGTAAATGTGATGAATGCTGCCAACTGACTAATGTATCTAAGAAAGGTAGGGAGTTATTGGAAGGATTTTCTAACGTGAATTGAATGGAAGGATGCAATGAATTGATGGAATTTAAGACATCTTGTGTATTTTGTATTATGTGGAAGTGCTTCAAAAACATCGTTCAATTCACGTTAAAAAATCCTTCCAATAATTCCTTACCTCCTAGATACAATTTTTTTTTGATTATTTCGTCGGAAATATTTAAAAAAAAATTATTTTTCCCCATTAGGGGGCTCGAGGCGACGGGGGACCGAGGGACGAATTCCCCCAAGTCGTCCCGGGAGGCGATAGTACCCGACTCTGCATCTTTGCGGTTTACCCTATGGTATTCTTTAGTTAAAAAGTAATACCAAAGTGTAAAGGGAAATAAAATGTATTCTTATTAATTTGCAATGCATCTAAAATGCAAATCTCTCGACCAAAACTAAATCAGTCTGCACATGTTTGTTGACTTAAATTAAAATGCTCTTTATTTGAGTTAAAATTCATTATTAAAATGAAATAAAAAAAAAGTACATTTTGTATGACAGTTTTGCGCTATGTAGCCAAAAATCGGCTGGCGAAACTGTGTAGAATTTAATGCAATTCTTGGCGACAACACTGAAGAAGCATTTTTCTTTATCTTGAATATTCTACATTTTTCCTTACATATTTCACAATTTTTTTCTTCTCACTTTAAATAAGGTTATTAACTTGAAAAAAATTTGCTAATAAATAATCATCGTCTGAAACATTTCTGTTTTTCATAATTATTGCTTTTAAAACTTTAGTTACATAAAGTCAAATTTACAAAGGAATAGAATTGCAATAAGCTATAATTTTTTGTTCGTTAGTGTGACAGTGAAGAAAAATATATACTACTATTATCATCTTTTTACTTTTTTTTTCATTATTTTTTTAATTTTTTTCTTTTTACAAAATGATTCGATTTGTTTTCTAAGATCAATGCAATTCTCGTATAGCTGTGCACACGTTTTTTTTATATATAGTAAATATATACTATATATATATATAATATATATATATATATATAGTTATTATATATTATATATATATATATATTATATATATATATATATATATATATATATATATATATATATTATATATATATATATATATATTATATATATATATATATATATCTCTACTGTAACTAGTGAGGATATAGTCAACCACCTCACAAGGCTGGAGTTCTTCCATAACCTGAGTTTCCTGATCACATACTGGTATAATAATGAAAATTAATTTAGGTGGTTAGGTTAGGTTAAGTCACGGTACAGTTTTTTACAAATGTCATATATATATATAGTATAGTATACTATATATATATATATATATAAATATATATATATATATATATATATATATTATAATATATTATATATATATATAATAAATATATTATATTAATAATATATTATATATAATATATATATATATACATATATATATATTATATTTTTTGGAGTAGGAGCTTCAGATTGATAGTTTTTGGGGACCAATGGTTGGATAGTGATCAAAAAAGGGATGTATAACAGGATGGTTTTGGGGTGGCGGGAGAAATGAGAATGGTAGGAAGGTGATTGATATTTGTGAAGAGAGAGTATGTGTGTAAGTAATCTTTTCTTTAACACAAGAGTATCCATTTACTAGAGTTTGTGTAGGTAGAGATGGTTATCGAAGTGAAAAGTTATGATTGGATTTAGGTGTTGTGAAAAGGAGATGTGTGAAGTATGTTGTTGGATGTTAAATCAGTTGGGGGTTTAGGAATGGATTATCGGATCATTATGTTTTGTGTAAAATTAAGTTAGTGGGGCTATGGATGGAGAGGAAGTGATACGGAAAACGGAAGTAGGTAAAATTAAGAGTGAGAAGCATTAAGTGTGCAGATAATAAGGATAAGTTAATGTAAGAGCGCTCGCTGAGTTAACCGGTTGCAAATGTAAAAGTTGATAGAGCAAATCTCTGGGGGCAAATGAAGGAAGCAATTGTTAGTAGTGCAAAGGAAGTGTTTGTGATGTGCTAAAGTAGGAAGTAGTAAGAATGTTAAGAGCGAATGGTGGAATGAAGACGTGATGAAAGCGGTTCAAGGTAAAAAAGAAGCGTGGTTGAATGTAACTAAAAGCAAAATTGAGATAGATTCAAAAGAAAGATGCTTGGGAATTATATAAGGAGGAAAAAAGAACATACTAAAGGGTGTAATAGTAGGAGAAAACAGAGCGTAAATGGAACAGTTTGGAAGGAGGTGAATGGAACTTACAAAGGAAATAGGAAGCTCTTCCTGGAAAGCAAGCGCGAAAGGTTAAGAATGAGAATAAGGGGAATTGCTTAGAATTATGAATAGGGATGGTGTTTTGTAAATGATTGAAACTTGGATGTGAGGGGAGTGTCGGAATAGAACACTTCGAAATCTGCCAATATTAAACAGTAATGGATGAGGTGTTGTGATGTGTGCGGTTTTGGAATGGGTTCAAGAAGGAATAAGGTATTTTGGGGATCGAGGTTTTAGTAGGAGGAGGTAATGGTTAGGGTGAGAAAGTTGAAGAAATGCGGTAAATCTGAGGTAATCAGATAAATTACTAGTGAAATGAGTCAAGAGCGGAGCGAGAATGGTGACTTGGATTGGATTTGGAAGGTTGTGTTAAAGAAGGAGTGTTAACTGGAGGGTATAGTTCAAGGGATTGGAGGAGAGGCGGTAATAGTACCCTTGTATAAGGGTCAGGGAGAAAAAGGGTGGAACTGTAGAATTACTAGGCGTGAATAAGTTTTTGATGGTTGTAGGGAGGGTATATGCTGATATTTTTTGGTCGAAAGAGTGCGTCGAGTGACTGAGGGGACTGATTGGTGAGAACATAGGTTTGCGGTTTTAGGAGTGGATAGAGGATGTGTGTCAAATCTTTACATTGAAAATGAGTTGACAAATGATGAGAAAATGAGGGAGAAGAAGAATAAATTCTATTTAGGGTTTTATGGATTTGAACAGGCGTATGATAGAGTTAACAGGGAAGTATGGCAGGTGTTAGTGAATATGGTGTTGGTGGTAGGCTTCTGAATGGAAATAAAAGTATGTATGATAGTAGCGTGTGGGGTAAGAATAAATGTGTCAATGTGAATGGTTTTAGGATTAATAGTCGTGGAGTAAACCAGGGTTGTGGTTTGTCTCTTGGTTTTCAATTTGTATATGGATGGGGTATAAAATTTGAGGTGGGATGGCAGGAAATTGTGTTGGAATGGTGGGAATGGAGTTGAGTGAGGGTGCTAACCCTTATCTATATGCGGATGATTGGTTGTGTGGCGAACTGGAAGAGAGTTGAGAGGATGATAGAGAATTTGGCAGGTGTGTGAAAGGAGGGGCTTGATAAGTAACCGTGGATAAGAGTAAGGTTATGGGTTGTGAAGTGAGACACTCTCGTGTTGAAGTTATGTTGTGGTGCAGAATCTTAAAAAGTGTCTGAGTTTAATATTTAGGGTATGTTGGATGAGAAGGGAGGATGATGCAGATGTAGTAGGAAAGGTAGTTTGAATGGCAGGAAGGTGGCGTGGTGAATTAAATGGTTGTGAAAGCCAAAGGGATAGTCTAGTGTGCTGGACTTACATGAGGGTAGTTTTACTTGTGTTAATTGTATGGTATGAGAATGGTCTGGATAAGAGTATAGATTAGATAAATGTTAAAGTAGTGTTAATGAATTTAGGTTGGGGTGTG
>JABUQX010080329.1:2500-5000 GCA_015478945.1 Trachelipus rathkii
AGACAATATTGATATATATATATATATATATTATATATTTAGATATATATATAATAAATATTTTATATTTATATTATTTTTTTATATATATTTTAATTTAATTATTATTACTTTATTAATATGTTTTAATAGTTTTTTTATTTTTAATTTATGACCAAAATATTTAATTAATTATTTAATATTGTCTGTAAAAAACAAAACAATTTAAATTATAATTATAAATGATTATTATTATATTATTTATTCATTCTATATATTATTAATCATTATATTATTAATTTTTATATTTTTGAGTACTCACAGACTACATCATCAATAAAAAGGTTTTACTCATATAATAAGATAGGGATAAGAATATGTAGGTTTAAGCTATAAAAATAATATAAAGGATAGGTTTTACTAAACATCTTGATGATACGTTTCCTGATATATATATATAATATTATATATATATATAATATATTAATGTATTTACGTATTAATTTTATATATCCAAACTGAAGCCACATATACGTACAGCAATATTTTGGCATTCATTACTTATATAACATATATTAAAAAAGTCATTTTGTATAACCTTCTTCTTTGATTAAGCAGTATTGAAGTATCAAAACTTTATAGGTTTAATATATAAAAAATAATATTTATTTCTTCCCTAGTGATAAGAAGTGAGCTCATTTTGAATACATTTTGATATAAACTGTTAATTATATAATTTTATTAATAGTGTTCTACTTACGCATAAATTGAAATTTGAGAAGATTGATTTATTAATTTAATTTGAACCGTGAAATTGATAAGAACGGTGTAAGCTTATAATGTATATTATCTTAAATAATTTCCTTACTTTTAGTTAGTCAATATTTATTAAGGATAAATTATTATTTATAATAATATCTTTATGATACAAAAAGGAGTCTTGATTTCATTTAGATATTAATGATATTTACATTATTACAAAGAAGGAGATACATCAATACTAATTCATTGTAAAGGGAAAATAGTTACAAATTTTAAAAAATTAATTTCTTATATTCGTTAGCAGAAGAAATCGAGAAATAAGCAATTTTGTCAAATTTGGTATCTAGGGTTTTGCTCATATTCTCTTAATATATTATATCTACTTTTCAGTGTGCACGCTAAAAATGGTCCTTCTATTCGAATAATTATTCATACTTTATTTATTTCCATATAATATTTCTGTATAGATATTAAAATCTTTAATTACACCTAATACTGAACTCATATTTAACTATATATTTAATAAGTTATTAGAACAATTAAATTTATATTTTCTGAAGCGTATATTAATACGCTCTTGATTGAAAATTTAATAAAAATTATTTTGTAATTCTCGAGTATTCCTCTTCTCATAAATTTTGTTTTCATACTGGGGATTTTGTTTCAATGCATTTTATTTATATATGTAACTTCACTCTTACTAAAAATAAAAAGTCGTATAACACTATAGACTTATATATATATATATTGGATTAATATTTACTTTATTATTATAATATTTAATATATTATTAATATATATATATAATATATTATATATATATAATAATATATTATTATATTAATTATATTTAATATATATATATTAATTATAATATATATTAATTATATATATAATATATATATATAATATATATATAATTATAATATATTAAATATATATAATATAAATATATAATATTATATTATATTATATATATAATATATATATTTTATATATAATTTATATTATATTATATATATTATATATAATATATATTATATATTATTTATATTAAAATATATAATATTTTATTTGGTGTCACATATACTTTTACTGTAGTTTTAATATATTTATAATATTTTATATATATAATTATTAATATATAATTCAACACTATTATTATTATACTGTCACCTTTATTAAATTGAATTATAATATATATATATATATATATATATATTATAATATTAGGAGCAATATAACTTTATTCATAATATAAATTTATTACTATATTATATATTATATATATATATATATTTAATTTACTATTATATATATATTATTACTATATATTTTAAATATATATATATTGGAATAATTTTATGGAAATAATTGTCTTTTCTGTATTTTTAATTTGTTAATAATAATTAGCAATTTTTATTTATCATGAATACCATAGATTATATTTATTACTAAACTAGTTTCGAGGAACCAATATCCTCATTATGTGGATGGAATAATAACAAATATTTAAATCATATCTTATTTTTTTCGGTGCTCAACTCTATGGTGAGATAATAAATAATAATATATTAATATATTAATATAATATATAATATATATATAAAATATATTAATATATATATATATATTATATATATTAATTTAATATATATATATTATATATATTAAAAGTATATATATAAATAATATATATATATATATGGATACATTATATGTTGAGCTGGATGACTACCGTAATACTTGAGTAAGTTTT
>JABUQX010080329.1:10000-12500 GCA_015478945.1 Trachelipus rathkii
AAAGATCTTAATTATTTTCAAAATATTATTTTTTCATTGAAAATACATACCAAATGCAAAAATATTATTTATCAGATTTTCAAATTCCTTCAAATATACTTGTTCCAATTACAAACTCTTTCTTCTAAACAAAAAACTTCTCCAAGCAAATCATTTCTTCTAACCAGATGTTAATCATTTCTTCTGACTTTTGTGGCAGTTTCTCAATCCTTTTTCTTCATATATATATATATATATATATATATATATATATATAATATATATATATATATATATATATATATATATATATATATATATATATATATATATATATATATATATATATATATATATATATATATATATATATATATTATATATATATATATATATATTATATATATATATATATATATATATATATATATATATAATGAGAGATAGAGAGAGAGAGAGAGAGAGAGAGAGAGAGAGAGAGAGAGAGAGAGAGAAAATTTTTACTATCGGCTTTTTTTGTTTGTTGCTTAGTTGGCATTTCAATCTTTCATATATATATATATATATAATATATATATTATATAATATATATATATATATATAATCTATATATATATATATAATATATATATATATATATATAATATATTTATATTATATTATATATATTCTATATATATATAATATATATATATATATATATATATATATTATATATATATATATATATATAATATATATATATATATATATTAATATATATATATATATATATATATATATAATTTCAGACTCATATATTTTGTCATGTTACGTCGCACTTTACTGACAGCTGCTGATGTCGAAAGAGAGCTTAGAATCTTGGGTGATGATGATTCAGTTGATGATGTTGAAGTTGCGATTATCTCCCCAGATCCGGATGAGATGACATATAAAGAAGATATTAATGGGGAAGAAATACTCGAGGAAAGCAATGTTCAGGATGTAGCAGCTAATCTAGAGGTACTTGCATATGGAAACATGGAGATAGATAAAATAACTGAACCATCCACATCTAAATCTGCTAAGCGCAAAAAAAATGAACCACTGTTACTACCCAAATGGTCGAAATGTAGCCCAATTTACAAAAAGGAAATGACAGTGCAATCTGAAAACAGGTATGACAAGCTTGATTGCTTGTGAGGTAAGAATATTGTAGAAATTTTTGAACAATTTTTAACTGAGGATTTGTTGAACTCTATTATAGATCAGAGCTTGATTTATACCAAACAAAAAAAATATTCTGAATTTTTCGTTAGACATAAATGAACTAAAAATATTTTTGGGAATTATTCTCCTTAGTGGCTATCATAGACTTTCCCAACAAGGCATGTATTGGGAGCAGTCCCCAGACGCCGGTTTATCTATAGTGTATAATGCCATTCCTGAAAATAAATTCAAAGAAATAAAAAAATATCTTTATTTGAATAACAATGCTCATATTGATACAAATGACAAACTGTATAAATTGAGACCGTATCTAAATACATTATCCAATAATTTGTTAAAATTTGGGATATTTGATTCTTATTTATCTATTGATGAGATGATGATAAGGTATTATGGAATGCATTCAGCAAAAATGTACATGAAAGAAACCGATAAAATTTGGGTATAAGATGTGGTGTCTTTGTAGCTCTAATGGCTATTTATATAATTTTTTGCCTTATCTTGGTAAATAAAATAATGTTAAAATTGAACTTCTGGGAATGAGAGTTATACAGAACCTAACATCAGTCATTCCTGAAGAAAAAACAGTAAATCATGAGATAGTTTTCGACAATTTCTTTACTAGTATTAACATTCTGAAAGTCCTAAGCAACAAGGATATAAAAGCAACTGGTACGATTCGAGAAAACCGACCAAAAAAATGTCCTCTTATTGCATCAAAAGTAATGGAAAAGACTACAGAAAGGGGATTTGTGGATTACCGGTTTGATCAGAACAGCAAAATCATGGTCACAAAATGGCACGATAATACTCCCATTTATGTTGCCACAAATTATAGCACCGTATTCCATTAATTTCCGTCGTCCACCGGGAGGCCGAGAGACCCCGACTCCTGCCATCTTTGCGGTTTACCCTATGACATTCCTTTAGTTAAGAAAAAGAATATTTTTAATTCCCTTTACAGCTAGTGTATTGATTTTACATCTAGAGGAATACCATAGGAAAACCGCAAAGATGGCAGGAGTCGGGGTCTCTCGGCCTCCCGGTGGAAAACGGGGGACTTCGTCCCCCTCTGTCCCCTATCGACTCGAGCCCCCTAAATGGGAAAAATAAATATTTCCGATGAATGAAATGCAAAAAAAAAAAAAAGAAAAAAAAATTTAGGTTCTACATATATTTATGAAACTTTTATTCTAAATAAAGTTCTTCGAAAAGTCTATAGATTTCTGTCCGTTATTATGCAACTTCACCTATTATATTATTATATTTATATATATATATATATATATATATATATATATATATATATATA
>JABUQX010080329.1:25000-27500 GCA_015478945.1 Trachelipus rathkii
TTGGTGTTTAAGCTTTGTTCCCAACTCACTTCTTAATTTTCGCAGCAGTTGTAGTTTTCCTGTTTTGGGCTTTCCCAATTTCTGTGCTTTGGTAAGTGTCTTGATTAAATGGATCTTGGTACCAGAGAACCAGCGAGGAACATTTGAAACATCCTTAGTAAGCCAAGATGGTTAAATGGTGTAGGAAAACGCAACGGCGATGTTCAGTTAGCTAGTGCATCATGGTTTCTTAAGCAGATTTTCTTGGAGAGATTTTGTCTGCAGAACCTCTGTGTCACTACCTAATTTGCTCCATCTCTTCAAGCGCAACCACTATCTCTGCAATCGGTGTCTGTTCTTCTTCCTCTTCGTCACCGTTTCTGCATGAGCTCTACCCGAAAGGCTGCAGCAGAATCTTGCCTCATTACCGTTTTAAAATGCAGGCAACCGTGAAGATCAATTTTCTTAATTTAGTTGTTCGTCCTTATTCATTTGAGTTAATATATTTTTTTCAGCATTACGTTTTTATTTCATATTGATTTTTACTGACCTTATGCTCAATGTCAAATTTTTTATGAATATCCGTAATATTGTTGGCTAAGACTGTGCTGGTCTGAGAAACCAGCTAACTCTCTAGAGGCCAAGGACAGACTTCTCTTGCTCTTCAAGTCTTCAAATTAATCAGTGAACCGTCATCCCTGAAAACCCTGTTTGTTGTCCGCAGTCCCAGCTATCTTGTGTTGTGGCCACATAACTGACTTATATAATGTTGGTTAAATCAGCCTTCCTTATTATGCATGACATCCATAAAGATCCCTCATCACTTTTCTTCTGGAGGGTAGGTGGAAATCAGAGTTCAGGTAGGACAGGAATTCGACAAAGAACTCAGACTCCACAATGTTAATTGGCCAAATGTCATGTAGCAGAAATCTAGAAGCAAAAATATTTGATGAGAAATGATATTAATGACAAATGAAACTTGGTATTTTAAATTCGAAAATTTTTGTATGGACTGTATTCTGTTAGTTTTTTAATCTGCTAATTGTGACACCATTTATAGTCAACCTGTAGTTAAAATAAAACACTTACCGTAGTTATAAAGCAACTCAAGAGCTCTCTTCTGTTTAAATATTTTCGACATAGACTGAAGAATGATGGTTTGACGCATTTTGCTGGGTGTCTCACTGTCTGTTGAGCAGCTCCGGTTTGCTTTACCCTCCTTCAATTGCAGTACACAGCAATTGTAGGATCTAAAGGAAAAGGTAAAAATAAGCAGTACCTTGTAAAAGCTGAAGGTTTTTTTTACATTGGGAGCATTCAATCTTTCCCTTGCACATCACTGTATTTCCCACAATATACTCCTTCTTGCTCTTGACAGACAAAAAGTACTTGACTAAGATGGGGCCATAGGTTGGCTCCAAGTCACCTTGGTGCTTTTTTTTTCATGGAAGTCAGGAGGCATCACACTCAATAATTGCAAGAGTTACACTTCGACGACTTTCACCGTTTGCAATTCTTTTTCCCTTTCCGCACTTATTCATTTCTGTTTTATTCCAATATAAACACAAAAGCACTAAAAAGGTTTAATCGCTAATCATAAGTAACCAATAAACTTAGTAAATTGGCTATAATAATAATAATATAATAATAATAATAATAATAATATAATATAATAATACATAAATTATATATAATAATAATAATAATAATAATAATAATAATATATATAATAATAACTAATAATAATAATAACAATAAATAATAATCAAAATAATAATAATAATAAATAATAAATATGAATCATAAACTAATAATAATAATAATAATAAATAATAATAAAATAAATAATAATAATAAGTAATAATAATAATAATAATAATAATAATAATAATATTAATAATATAAGTAATAATATTATAAATACATTATTATTATTATTATTATATTATTATTATTATTATTATATTATTTATTATAATATATATTATATATATATATATATATATATATATTATAATATATATATTTCTATATATAATATAATATATATATACTATATATTTATATATATAATATATATATATATATATATAATATAAGCGCAAAATATTTAGATAGAGCGCAAACGCAAATTATTTAGATAGAGCGCAACTTTGCGCATTTGCGCTCTAAAAAGTTGTTGAGCGCAAATGCAAAAGCGCAAAGTGGAAAAATTTAGTCGCAAACGCAAAAAAGCACGTTTTTTACCTAAAGCGCAAATTGCGCTTTGCGCTTTTGCGCTTTCATTTGCGCTTATGCCCACTCGATATAAAATATAAAGTAAATATATATATATTATATATATATATCATATATATATATATATACTATATTATATATATATATATATAGTATAATATATATATATTATATATATAGTATATATATATATATATACTATATATAATAGAGAGAGAGAGAGAGAGAGAGAGAGAGGGGGAAGTAGTGCTATGGTAGCGATGAGATTACCTTCCTTCCATTG
>JABUQX010080330.1:0-54219 GCA_015478945.1 Trachelipus rathkii
TGTAATACATATTTAAACTATATTGCAGGTCTTTTATAATAAGTTTTGATTATTTTTTGGTCACACTTTAACATGATTACGCTTTTTAATAAAAGCAATCTTTATCTATAACACATTTAAAAGAAGAACTTTTATAATATATATATATACTAATTATATATTAGGAAATAACAAACTAATTAATATATTATATATTATAATATAATATATATATATATATATATATATATATAGTATATAAGGTCAGCCTCCAGAAAGCATGATGTCCCATGTATGTAAAAAATACTATGATGCTTCATAAAAACTGAATACATTTTTTGACAATGCTAGGACAGAGCACATACTGTGTAACATGACGCTCAAAATGAAGAAGAAATAACTAAAAATGTGAGCATAAATTCAAAAAAAGTATAAATATATAAATCTAACTATGGTTTTCATCTGTACAACTATAATACTCAACTCGTTCGCCCCCCTAAACCACTAATCCCACTATGCCTCGTCTTCCTACACTCTACACTTCCCCTCCTGTTCCTACCAATATTTTCCTATCGTTCCAAAGTCATGAGCTTCCCCAATCATTTTTATCTTTCAATGTTAAGCTGCGAACCATAACACGCACTTCTCATATAATAATCCGTCGCGCGCTATTGCTATACACCACACACATTACAGGAACGATACGCATGTACGGCGATGTTCATCATCCACAACTATCATGCTATATCTGTCATGATTAGATATGAATTACGAGTGCGATGAATAACTTTTTTTTTGATGATCCAACCTTAAACTATATGGCAATTTTAATTTTTAATTTTAATTTAACTTTAATTTTTATTTTTTATTTTACTCAATCTCATTTTTTTCACTCATTTATTTAAAAGTATATAAGGAAGAAATTTGCAGATTTATCTATTTTCTAACCTTACAATTACGTATGGATATGTGTGTTCATGATTACAGATTTTGTGGTATTTTTCTTAATCATTAAATAATTAATTCATTATATTTTTTATTATTAGTCTCTTCGATTATTCCAACTTGCACGACTGAACTCAAAATATTTATAGTAAGCTTAAGAATATATTAATGTTAGATAAATATACTGTTTTGTTTAGACTACATAGAGGCAAACTAATGTGGAGAACATGTGCCTAATCATATATATCTATTCAAATACTATATATTCTGTGAGTGTAGGTATACATAATATCTAAAATATATTATTAATCATTTACTATCGATTACTACCTCTTCTCATACATTATATATTCAGAATTAAGTCACTTAGTAAACATATGATATTATCTAGGAGATCTCTTAAGACACAATATCCTAAGGTGATAATAAAATATATTTACTATAATAGGATCTTCCTGGTAATACAGGGCAGCGTCGTTTTGCCGGCGGTGAACAAAGATCTTGGCGCACTTTAGGTCACGTATACCTTTTCCGATCCTCCCCACCACAAAACGAACACCATAACTAATCTCACCCCCCCCTAACACTAAACATCCTCCTGACCTCGTATTTTCTTTATATAACTATTTATTTGGATTTTTTTCTGAAAATCCAAGGCCCTATAGTAAGGTCATAAGCACGTAATAAGCACACAGAAAAATAATAATGTATTCTAATAATTAAACTTTATATTAAAGTTTAAATAAAGCCTATTCAGCAAAATTGATGAAGGTGAATCGGACCACCATTGTGGGGGGAATTGGCCATCTTTTTAAATTCCTCTTATGTATAAATTCAATTTTATAATTTTAATCTTTTTTCGACAATATTAAGAGTAGATATTTTGTATTTATATCATATTTAAACGTACAAAATAGTAGATTAAAATTTAATAAAATTACGATTAGCACTTACACAATAAGAATAAAAACCTGTGTGCTCCACATTGTCTACCACCATTTCGGGGAGCAACAATCTTTGAGCACTCTTCTCTGAATTGCTATAAAAATTTTATATAGATTCTTATTTTTTATAATTCATTAATTTTAACACGCTAATATATATCAGTACAAACGTGTTTACTTAATCTTTAAACTAAGCTATACGTAATACAGAAATGTCAATATCATAGAAGGCTCATACATATAAATATAATTTTTAAATGAAGGAATAACCATAAGGGTGTGGCCCTAAAACTAATTCACCCATCTCACAAAATTTATTTTATGGGGGGGGAAGGACATGAATCGGGCCAAGTTAGAGGCCAAGACGACTTTGACCACTATCGACACCTCAGAGTTTTGGAAAACAGAATAATTATGTTTGGCCATTTAAAAAGAAAACATAAAACTATAACAAGAAAGAAGTAATTTTGACAAAAAAATATTAACATTAAAATCTGTCCATAACTATTCATTTAAAACAGAAAGTTAAAAAAACTCGCATTTTCAACTGTGCAATTCTTTCAGCACACATTTTTAACACTAATTTATTATATTATTTTAAAAATAGTAAAAAACTCTCTAGAATTAAAGTAATCTAATAAAAACTTTAGTACTAACTCTTCCTACGATGAGTCCAGCTTAAAAACAAAAAAACATATAATTATTTAAGTTCAATTTTAGTAATACCACCCCGCCCGAGAAACCCGCCAGACTGCCGATATCCGGTATCCGTCTAATCACTATCATCGATTCCTGGCCTCTCGACCGGATATTCCGGTTATGCGGCTAGAGCTCACATAATATTCCGGTACCCATATGATCATCCTATAATAATGGGATATTTTTAACTGGACATCCTATAGTAGGCTAAATGTAATACATCTGAGACATTCAAGACATTAAGTATAAGATTAAGTAATGATAGATGTAACAGAATAAAGAATGACCAACTGGGCCTATCGGAGACCTATCATTTAAATTGGCACAAGTAACAATCTCCTAACTAACCAAAACATTTTGCATCTCGAAGAAGAGCACAATCCACCCAAATGCCACCCCCTAGTGTTTGATATGTCAAATTGTTTGTAACTAAAATCCACCAATTTTGCTTAGTCTGCTGAACTTCAATGATATATTTAATAATATATATTTAATTGAATACCTGAACATGAAACCATAATCTACAAACTATGCATTATATTGACTATCCATTAAATGGTCACTTCACATATGCCATCTTATATCTTATTTTTATATTTGTAACTTTTTTACACTTTATGAGGTACTCATTCTATGTTTGTCCAATATATTATATAATACCGCAACATGCAAACTTAAATCTAACCCTTTCTTAAATGTTGGCATCGAGTCACACTCAACAACCTCTTCTGGCAGACCATTCCAAAATCTTAACAACCCTATATACTGCGAACTTGACTATGCTTTCTATAGCTCTCAAGTATGGCATGCCTTTCCTTTTAATTTTCTTATTAAATGCCCCCTGGTCTCCTGTCATTTCTCACTATGAAAAATTTATTGTCTCTGTATATTGTCAATAGATGTAAATATTTTGTACGAACTTGTATCATGATGCCGACAATCTGAGAAAATGCGCCACATTACTCATCTAGATAAACATTGTGACCTAACTTCCTTTCAGGGGCCTCTCTCATAGCTCTTACCCATACACAATAACCACAAGGAGACAAACACATTCATTTACCCTTGTTGCGCCTAACGTTGCACTCTCTCTAGCAATCTAAGTCTTTCTTTTAAATAAGGGGCCAATACTTGTGCACAATACTCTATTACTGGCTAACATAGTACTTATACAGTTTACTTATTACTTCCTTACTCTTGTAATAACAAATGTGCGATTTATTATGCCCAGCATCTTATTAGCTTTAATTTGCTAAGCTTTCCAAAGCACTGATTAAGATACTTCAAATTACTCGGCTTATATCACACGCCTAATCTTTTTCTGTCCACAGACTCAAGCCAATTGACAATTTATTCATAGTTCAAACTTTATTTGAGTAACCTATGGTGAAGAACCTTACACTTTTTTACTAATAAAATTCATCATTAATTCACTTGCCACTTATCTGCCCACCCAAGAAAGTTTATCTAGATCATTACTGATAGTGGATTAAAATCTTTATGTCTATCCCTGCACCATTACCTTAATTTGCATGTTGGCATTTGAACTCCAGTCATTTATTGGAATGAAGTGTAAACTTGCATTTAAGTCAGCCCCACAGAAATTGGTAACAATTCTTTCCAAGGTAAAACAAGTGGCTTCTTAACCATTTCTAGTGTTTGTAAGTTCTTCAATGAATAAAAAACAATATACATAAAACTAAGTAATAACATGATCTAATTTAGTTGTACCCACTGTTTTCTATTCCACAACCCTCTTTAATCCAACCATGTACATCTCCGATCCACATTGCAATAACTGTTTCATTTTCCTCAGCCTTATGTGGGGAACCTTATCAAGAGCTTTACTAAAGTCTAAATATACAATATCAACCTGATCTCCTCGCAATGCAGTCGAAGTAATGTTTACATTTCAATTGCTAGAAAGATTTGAGTGTCTGACATGCACCCCATACCTTTCTGAACCATGCTGGGAGTCATACAAATACCTTGTTATCTTTCTAAATATTTCTCTATACGACCTTTCAGTACTTTTCCAGAACCTTTACCTCAGGGAATATCAGAAAATGGATAAGAATTCAGCAAAAGATGTGGTTAGAAAGGTAAAGAAAGAGGTACCACAATGAGCAAGCCTGGAGTTTGCAATATCAACACATATCTCATATGAACATGCTACAAGAGGGTTTCATATGAGATGGAATACGAGTAGTCAGTGCACACAGGCAATTGCCATTTTTTTTATAATACCCTATAGAAAAGTGATAGCCTTATAAAGTTACATTTCAAAGTTAGAAAACTTAGGGGAAGTTTTTTTAAGTTAATAAAAGTTTATAAAGTCTTTTGGCTTTGCGGGTCAACCTTATTCAGACGACAAGTCTTACTGGAGCTGGAACTCCATCCCCCGCCTCAAATAATGTTAACCGGTAATAACAGTACTGCTCAACAAAATTTAATACCAATGAAATTGAATTGAAAATCAAATACAAAAGTTGAGGTGCAATTTGGCAATGCTGATTGGGCGAGGTTCATAGTCAGCTCTGTAAATTCAGACATTCATACGCCATACTCACTCGGTGAACTACCTCTGGAATGCCAAGGGCTCTCTACAAGAGTTTACAATCTAGATTGATTCCAATTTGGTATTCTTAATTTTTGCTGAACAAGATAACGGTTTTTTAATAATTATTCTTTTACGTTTGTTCACAACATTCAAATTCTGTAAAGTTTAATTAGTGTTTGACATGCGACTAAGCATATGTAAAACTATTCATGTCTCGAACTCAACTATTATCTAATCTTCCTATCTGATAAACCCCGTCTGCAAGTGCAATAAGCATTAGAGAGAGAGAAATGTTGCACAAGGACATCATCTCTTTATTCTGTAATAGCTCAGATCTGGGTAAAGGATTTTTTCTCAACATGCAAGGTATTGAGTAATTATATGGTAAAAGAAGGCCAAAAACTCGCGAGCTGACCATTGGGTCTCTCTTACTTTTTTAGAGGTGTTTATAAAAAGCGCCAAATAATTACTTTTCAGTTCGGGGGTTCTTATTACTTATATCACAACAGATAGATTGGAAATTATAACTGCAATTGGACCTTAAAATTAGATTATCTGAGGCTGATCATACTTTGCCTCCTTCCTTGAACTGTGTGCTATGAGCTTTTGTTTCTAATTATATTCCTAATAAATTTTCTGAAATCTGGTCATTTTCACCCTATTACTACCCGCCTTGGGATAATTTTAAAAACTACGTTTTCATTAATTTATAATCATCATTATCTCCTAAGGTCCACCAAAACAGGTTTCTCTCGCCACAGAACAACTAGAGTGTCAGTTCTCCGCACGTATAAAAATGGATGAGAGTTAGAGAGTGCAAAGGCTGAAAATTACTATTTTCTACATGGGTTTTATCTTTAAACATACTGACTGAATATTCTTTAAGAATTTACTTAAAAATTTTCCCACATGATAAAACAGATTTGGTCTTTAAACTCTTTATCCAGTCCAATTATAAAGCACTATGTCTCGTAATTTGGTAAAATCCCAATTTCGGAAATCTAAGATCTTTCTTATTTAACTTGCAAATTTGGGCCAGATATCAAACATTCATATTAAATCTATTTATATTATGGTCCACTAAGTCCTAAATTCTCCTCAACTCTAGTTCCTCACCTCACCATACTTTCATCGTTAGTTCATAATATTAATCTAATAGTGCATCGTGTCTTTGGGTTCATGGACCATCTGGGCGAAAAAGTTAATCTAGTATACAATTTATAAATACTGAACTACTATGGGTCCGTATTAGACAAGGAATCCCAATTAAATGCAGGAAATTAAAAATCACCATTGAGATTGACAATACCTTTTCTTTGTAAACAAGTGGCATGCTGTCTAAAGATTCATTTATACATATAGTCTGAGAGTCTAAATTCTTGAGCTCTGGACCAGGAGTGCTATAAAAGCCTACCACGTATTCTATAAATAGTATTTATTGTCAGCATAACAAGGATATCTACCCATACCGATTCAATTATCATGATTAAGTTTTTAAAACGTACAGTTCATTCTAATGTCTATGGGATATAGATTTAAAAACAAAGGAGTGCTGCACATTGATATTTATATGTTTAAATTTCATAGATGGGCTATGGGTTATGTCAAATAAATCCACTTCCCGCAAATTTGTTAAAAATGTATAATCAATACATTAGATGCAGTTCCTGAGTTTCACAGCGTCGCGCGAAAACCGAGGAAAAAAGAGATGTCAAAAAAGAGTTCCGGTCTTGGAGTGAACCAGGAATTACATGTCCGAGCATACACCTCCTATTACCAGATCTATTACGGTCTGCCTTACTATCATTAACACAGGTAACAGACCATTTCCCCCATGTAAGACCCTAACACTCAAGACTTAGTCCTTTACATTCCACCAAGGGATTTAATTGCACTCAAGACCACTTCCTGCATTCCCAAGAAACCTTTCCTATACACAATCTGCATCATCCGTTCCTTTTCATCCATAATAGCTATATGCCAATATTTTAAACCAGACATTACTTATTTCTAGCTGCTCACCATCTAATCGTCATAAACATCACCACCTCGGATCGACTGTACATACAGCACCTAGCGGATATCACAACCATGATGTTCACACTTAACTCTTAAAGTCTAGTTTGTTCATCACTTGTTATATAAGGGACTCCCTACAACATTTGTTCCATTGAACACACACAACAGCTGATCATACTAAATCTTCTCCCGTATACATCTCTTCAAATCATAAAGTCATCGCACAATATCCAAGATTCGCCACTGGGAATTCCTGAGGACGCAAGAACCAAAATCATGCACTCTTGCCACTTATATAATAGAATATGGAGCCCACTCTCCATATGGTGTCTCGTAATTCTTTCTCTCATTGAAATCCAAATCGATCTAAACCATCCCGCTGCCAGCGAGGAAGGCTGGAGGCGCGCTCCAACTTTAACATATCTCATTAAATTCTACGAATAGGACAACTTAAGCGCAATACACATTTACTATTACAATGGAACTGAACATGCCAATGGAAACACATTAAGACTATTATCCTCTTCCTAAGCATCCATGATATTATATTATTTCCAGCAGACAAAACCAAGGAGGAAAAAGCACACCCCAATCACTTTCGGAACTTTCATTTTACCCCCGCTTCACTATCGGTCAAATCTTACTTTTGAGCGTTATCTCACCATTCAGAAAGTCTACCAAGGCCAACTATAAAATATATTACGTACCACCATGCCATAGACGCCTCCTCCTGAGTTTATTGGTCGAACTAATACGACCCATAATACGTCTAATAATAAACAATCCTCTGTACGAGCTAAATATATGTAATATGTCAAAAACGCTAGATGAGCAAAGATGACAGAAAAATATGAGTTAATATGACCACCTTCCTCAACCATCTATAACCTGAATGGCACAAAAAAGTACATTCAAGCCCTCATTTTCCTATCATTTTTCTCACAAAATTGTGGATCAAAGATTTATGGAGAAAATATGCAACCACTAACTGTGCTCCTTCTCAATCACTACCTTCTCTCATTTTGCACGACTTGCTTTCATATGTAATTCACAATATATACCTGAAGTTCCCTTTAGTCAATCACAAACACGCCATCATTGTCTGCACCTTTCTTATATTGTATCTGTACCCAAAATAATAAATAATGTTTGCTCCAGCTATAGATCTTTCCACTCTACGAAAGGCCACTTCATTTATTCAAACATTATTGTTTCCGAATTACATAGAATTAACCACCGGTTATCTCGCTCCTTGTCTACTTTACGTTTATGTAAAATGTCAGCAATAAAGGTTAATTGGGACGAATTAAATTTTCAAATCTTTCGTGTCCAAAAATTAACATTCTTCTCTCAGTCGTCCGTCATCAATTTTTTCTTTTTCCGAGATTACTCTACTTTTCTGACCCGATCAAAGTTGGTAAATACTCTGCACCAGAAAACAGGAGAAAGATCTGTTTTCTGCATTATCATACTCCATAATAAAAACGTATTTTGAGGTATAACACTCACACTGTCCCTCAGTCAATGTCCGCATGTCTATAAACTTCACATATTAAAATTTTTAAAATCAATTTTTCAACTGCAAGTACTACTTACGCATTAATTAATATATTAAATAAAAATTACTAATTAAAAATGATATATATTAAAGTTGAAAAAGAAGTGGCAGAGAACTGACGAATTTATTTATATAATATTAATATTATTAGAATCATTATTTACAATTATAATATATATAATATTGGTCAACAACACTTTTCTTATTGCTATAATCCAGGGGTTTTTCACATTAATATTCGGTAAAATAGAGCAAAGTTGGGTGGTTTAAATTAGGTGAATATGTGGCAGGGTAGGGCTGGATTCATATTTCCCCGCAAATTTTGTTTCATATATAAAATGTTATTATTGATTATCAAAAAACAATAATAAGTCGGAAGAATGAAAACAGGGTTTGTATAATGTTATGCGATTACGGGTGCGCACCATCTTACTTAGGAAAAAAAGTTTACTAACTCGTCTCCAAGTTTTGGTTATATACAAATAACCTATCTAAGGCCGAAAATAGTTATACTCTAATTTATAAGAAAAATATTTAAAAAAAAACCATCCTGGGTTAAGGATTGTAAGAGCTGATACACGATCTCTTACAGACAAGTAAATCAAAAAAGGATTAAAATAAGTACGAAGCTTTCAGAATAATAAAAACGAAAATTATTTAGTCTTTTGAGAAAAACAAAAGAGTATATGAGATAGCTCTTAAGTTTTAAAAAAAATACCTACCATTATGAAGCCTTTGATACCAAAATAAAGCTTTAGTCGACAAACATCTTGTGATCTCTGTTCATCACGTGTAATATATTGTAAGACTGTGAGTGAATCCTTATTAATATTTTAGAATTGACATGTGAAATTAAAGGAAAATATGTACAGGGCCAATCCAAAATGAAATCTGTAGACAATCAGTAGTGTTTATGGATAATAAGGTTACTTTTGCAACTAATTGATTCAGAAGAATTCTACATAGCAGATTTGTTTACCATCTCTAGGGCGTGTAGACTATGTGGAATGTCTCTCATCCTAAACAAACACCAGTATCTATTCAGACGAGGAGACACTTGTAACCTGTTAGATAGTACAGGGCCCATCGGAACATTATGGAGAGCTAAGCTAAATGTCTTGCCAATGAATCCTTTAAATGAATACCAATAGTGAAACTATGATGGTATATTATGACGAGAGTTTTCTTCAAGCGAGTGGAGCCGACGATTTTCATTTCATTATACTTTCATTATTATTTTTTAGTGTTTATCCTGTGTAATTTTTAAAAATTGGGGGTGGACTTCCTTTAATTTTCGATATTTATCTTCAAATACATTATCCTGAGCCCTTTTTGAACATACATAAACAACTAATTCGCACACATACATAAAGAAAAAATCTGATGGCTAGTGCAAGAGAAAAAAGAAAATACAGTAAATAACCAAAACTGTAATAAGGGCATAGTTGTAAAAATGACCGATAAAAGGAACTAATGCAGTACCTTTTTAAGAGATTTGCAATGTAGTCCTACATTCCAAATGACTAATGAGGGGAAAGCCACAACAGTACCAAGTACACTGGGTTTTCATGAAGAAAGAACCATGCACACTCCAACAAACTCTCGGTAGTTGTCCGCTTTTACAAGTACAAGTACAAGAAAACTGTGTTCTGATAGACAAACCCTGCAAATACACAGTATAGCTAGAATGAATTCCAAGTTCTAAGCCTCTTGCACACAAACCAAGAGAAATTACTCAAGTTCCTCCTAAGTGAGTGGAATGTAACACCCAGTAACTTATGATCCGTTGTGGGCATAAGCCTCTACTATATATGAATTAAGAGTTACTTTACATTTTGAAGTAGGCCATCTTACTAAATTAATAGGTTCCTGTCACTATATTATATATATTTATTTCTTATATTACTAGTCGCCACTCTTTGCACTTATAGATATAGATTATGAAAATGATAATATGGAATAATATATAGCTGAATGACAGTCTCAAGTGTATATTGAGAGGCTTTGACTAGATAATTGCTTCTTTAACTAGCCAAGTTTTAATGTCCAGTGTTTGGAATCATATGGGGACGATTATCATGTTAATTATGGTATTAGGCTGGGGCGTACAAAGAGCATTGCCAGTTATCTTAGGTTATTCTTATTTAAGAACAAATTAATAAATTATTGATAAGAAATAGATATATAAAAATATATTGTCTACCAAAAGTTAATCCATATAATAAAGAGGAAATGTCAACCAACTTAGATTCCTGTGGCCAAAGGGATCATTATATGTTCACCCTACAAAAACCTTAAAGAACTATAAAACCAAACATGAGCTATTTATGCTTCTTGTGACATACTTCCCTATCCTACTGTTTTAACTTGGGCATTATAATACATATGGCGTAGGTTCGTGAGACCCCTTGAGATAGGTCCTAAGGTTTACGCGTTCCTATGTATTATAGGGGCGGCAAGACATGGAACCCCTGACGGGGTCATGCTTCTGGTGTAACCTCGGCCTTGCTTTACCTCATGGTACTCTGCCCCATAAATAGTTCTCCTTTCTTTCTAAACCGGGTTCACCCTTCATGCAGTTTAATTAATACATATATATATACCTATATATAAATATAATATATATATATATTATATATATGACAGAAAATATATAAGCTAATTTTTACCAAATATCTATATACACAAATTTAACCTATATCACTACTATATCATTTCCAGACAAAATGAGCTATTTCGCATTGGAATTACAAAAAACGTACTACTCAAATAAAAACGAGTACATTTTAACTTCTCTTGATTGTTATATTTATCGCTAACAGGAAATACTAATATATATATACTCACTTATTCTTTACCATTTGTACAGAGTGTTCCTAATATATTTATAGGGAATATTTATATGATAATATATATAAATATATTGAATATATTATATTCTGTATTGTGAAGTGATAATCAAATTCAACATTTATAAATATATATCTTTTAAAATATTGATATTTAATATAAATAAAATCTCTTATACCAATTCACGATATTTAGGAATTCATAATAGTACGGGCAGTCTATATACCCATAATAGATAGAAAATAATTACTATATCCTTTTCGCCAATCCCCATTCATGAGCGTTGAAAAAACGATCTAGCTACGGGACTACACTCAGATATATTTGTAATACTACATCTAAATGAAAGTATAATTATATATATTTATATTAATTATATACTATCGCAGTAGGGTCTGTATATGCTTACTCTATCTTAGTTATATAATGAATTATAATATAAGAATATAGGAGACATATTAATGAGCTAGTCCAGCGTATCTGAATATATCTACTTTACATTCTATTTTTCTCAGGGGTGCCCGATCTGGAGGAGGCGAAACAATTCAGCAAGGACCGCCGGGGGAGCTGTCCACACCTAACTGCTTTCAGCAAATACAAATCTCTTATAAGATCATGCCTGGGCTTTTTTTTATACAAATCAATTAACACAGAGCTGCGGACTAAACGCACACACAAAATTGTGAGTAAAGAAGCAGGAGGTGTTTTTTATATCAAGAATCTTGCACAATATCAGAACAGTAGAGTCGTGGAGTAATTATTAATGTTTCGAAGAAACTGATGATAACAGCGAGACAGAATTATGTTACAATATATCAGAGCATCATTCTGTGAGATTTAAATCTATATTACAAGGTATAGAAGGGTTAGAGACTATAGATAAAAAAATATTGGGATAAAAAATAAAAATTATTAACTAAGTGAAACCAAACGAGCATCCAGTCACTTTCACTATTTATTGGAAGTCTTGAACACCCAAAACGAAAATTAATAGCAGTAAGAGACATCAAATCAAATGGACAAAGAAAACAGATCTGAGAAAAAAAATGAGAATATCAATGTTAACTGGTCAATGAAAAAATGTAATTGCAACTTAAACATTTGGTCACATGGAAGATGGGATATTTGAGTATTGTAAGTAGGTGTTTTTTTTGTCTTATTGAAACCTTTTTACATTGACAAGCAGAAATAGCAGTCATCCAAATGGTTTTGTTGGTTCTCGATCTAAACCATTGGCACCCTACCAGACGACCCAATTAAAAAAATGTAATTACAAATATTGCGAAACTGAAAAGATGGGCTTCAAAGATAAAAAAAAAAACCAATAAATCCAGAATTTTAAATTTAATTATAGTTAAATTTAATTAATTAATGAAATTGCAATATTGTGAAACTGAAAGGTCCGCTTTCCAAAAAAAAAAAAAAAAACATGAAACATAACTTTTAAACTTATATATCATATCAATTTAATTAATTAACTAACACCCCCAAAATTTATAGTACTTAAAAATACTATTTTGATTTAATTAGTTGTATATATAATATATATATATATAATATATATATATATATAATATATATATTATACTATATATATGATATATATATATAATATATATATATATATCAACACACCTTAGAAAATTATTAATATAACTAAAATTAACTAGGTATATAAGCAAGTAGCAATACACCTAACTGACAGAAGAGTTGACCTGTATATTATTCTAAATTTCTAATATTGTATATATTTAATAATTCAATTATGGAATCATAATAATTAAATTATAATACTGGTTTGATTAAAAATTAAAATATACATGTTCTACAAATCTACAATTCATTTACATTTTAAAAGCAATTTATCTTTCCAACATGTCTAATAATCTAATTACTTAGGCTATAGTCTTGGGATGTAGCTTAGCTTACTAAGATTAGTAGCCTAGGCTGCCAGCCTCTGACTAGCCTAAATCTACTTTTTTTTATTTTATTTTGTATTTTCACATTTCTGTGAAGATTACTACATTTGTATAACTAATTAATTAATTTATAGTTTCTTTAATTTGTAAAAACCATTTAAAAACCACATTTTAAAAACAATTATTATCTAGTTGTAGTATTTAAGTCATAGGGATGCCGCAAGAGGACCGATATATATCGATATTGATATTTTTTTCGATCAGTATCGAAAAAATTAATCGATGAATATTTTAGCCGACTATATCGGATATATCGATATTTTATTTGCAGTATCGAATCAACGATATTTTTTTTTTACTTCTAGAAATTTTGAGCAGTTTTCTTTTTTCATAAAATAACATTAAGCAATGTGTATATTTTTTCAGGCGCGTGGCCGAACTATGCGTGGAGACATTTTTGTCTCGACTGCCATCATGGATGGAGGGAACGGATGGCTTAGTGATCATTTTATCCTTTAGAGCACACGAACATAGATTTTATGAATATTAGCAAATTATTATAAAAGTGTCTTTCCTAGTACTAATATTGTACCTACTTGCTTACTTAATTTTTGTATCTTTTAGGGATAATATGTATCTCCATATATTCATTTATAGATTTTATGAGTCATTTGCCATATATAGTCCTACAGTATTTTTTAATTTAAGTAGGAGATTTTAAGCGGACGTATTTATAATTTTGAGTCTAAGCATGTGGTATCCGATATATTTCCAACTACAATTCTCACTAAAAACATCACAATAGTCTTCGCGCACACATTGTGGAACTACTTCTAAGTTCAAAGCGGTACTTTTAGTCCGTTTGTTTGTGTGAATGTACAATAAATATCGGTAATTCCAAAAATGTAAACAGGGTTTATATGATGGTAAATTTTCTTCAATTTCTTTTCAATTATTTTCACTATCAACCTATATCTCTAATCTCTTTACCTTCTCACCAATCAAATTTAAACCCTAACTAAGATTTTCAAGTGATCAGATTACTAAAACCAACCAGGCAAAGTAATCTTAAGGACTATCGAGATCTAATCACAGAGCAAAAAAATCTTTGAAACAACAAATTCACAGGTAAGGCTAAAGTAGATTCACAATTGTACTTATATTTCACTTTTTTAAAACCTTATATCTTTCAGAAGATTTTTTTTTTGTAATTAAAATTTATACTCTGCTTTTAGATTAAATTTTCGTAATTGTGTAATCTATATGGGTCTTAACAAACGGATTTGTTGCAAGTTCTTTGATAACTCGTGCCTATCAATTGCAAATTACAATCAAACTATCTCCGAAGCTTATAAGCAGTTTTTCTAATAATTGGATCTATAAACCCTATCAACCTTTAAGATTATAATGGTTTAGTTGGAATTGGCAACCTAATGCTAAATTTTATATATCCATGCTTTGTTTTATGAGACTAGCCTATTTGTTTTGTCCAAAGTTTAGTTAGTCATAAGGTAAATTAATTCAAAAGTTAAAGATTGGGATTAACGAATTAAATCATTGCCTAATCCATTACCACAGTGATCTTTCCTAAAAAATTCAAGCTCAAACTTAGAGTTAATAGGCCTAGGTCATTTTCAACCTCATAAATTTGTTGTTTTTTGTGTGTGTGTCTATCTAAACCCTTTCATAAATTCAAAATAATTTGTCCTGGTGGTAGGCCATTTCTCATTTTTCCTCAAAAAATTCAATTTCAAAGTTTGGCATTATAGGCCTACGATCACTTTCAACTTCAAATTTTATTTTTTTTCTAGACCTTTTCAAAATTCAAATCAAATAATTTGGCCTGTTGGTAGGCTATCTTTCATTATTTCATCTTTCTGCAAGGTTTCATTTGTCCTTGGGTCATTCTAGCCAAATTTCACAAAAATGTCGAACCAGAGAACACAGCTCTTCTGATCAGAGAGTGTACATAAAAAAAATCAGCATAGCCCACTAGTTTCAAAAGCCATTTCTAATGCCTGCTCAAAGGCATCAAGTACGATATTTACTTGATCAAATAGAAGAGTAGGACCATGAACTAGATAATAATTAATTAATAACATGCAGTGCTCTACCAGGATGGTCTTCATTTAGTGGCTGTAGACAATCTTTTTTACAAAAGACAATATCTAAACCATAAATGGATACTAGGTAAATGTTTCTATGTAAAGTCATATCATCGATATGATTGTGTATTAGACTCCCCTCATTCCTGGAGTTTCTAATAAGGTCAATCTAGTACGTAGTCCAGTATCACAGATAACCAGTGACCTCGAGTTAAATCAAAATAAAGTGAATTATAATTCATATTAGGATCAAAATTCAACCCCTCCAAAACATACTTGCTCTCATTTCAGTGAATCTGGAATTCCTTAGGGAGACTTTATGGTAGAGGATTAAAATAGTGGTTTCTTTAGGGCAATGAAAACTGATACAAGTTCTGCTTATAAAACCTTCATTTCAAATTTAAAGAGCTACGAAGATTTGCCTCGGCGAATTCGTTTTGATATTCCAATACTAGGTCTCAAGTTGCTAAAAATAAATTAAAGGACCCTGTCACCCTAAAAACATTATTAAAAATCTTTTGTCCTTAGAACTAGTCAGATAATATGTGTACTCAACCTATTTTTGTTCTTTGTTTGCAAGTTTATTAGAACGAAAAATATCTGTTCATATCTTATGAGAAAGAAATATCTTTAAAATTTATGATTTTGAGTCCATACCGATTTTCAGGATCATTATAAACCCACAATTCATGAACATTAATAATAATAACTTGAGAGTTATAACCTCAAAATATCTTGAGGAGGCATACCGATTATAGCTAGTAGTTACCGTCCTGAGCACATATAGTTATCACAAAAATTACTTATGTGGTAGAAAGAAATTACCGCAAGTTGGAATAACCAAATACCCTGATTTAAATCAAATATCTAACTGATTGGAGTCAGAGCTATAATGAAAGAGTTCATCCAAAAATTTATTAAACTTTGTATCACTAATAACGTGAATTGTATGATATCCTTGGCGGAAGGTAAAATAGCAACCATAAATTCCCGCCCATCACAAACACATTCAGTATTTAGAAAATGTAAATACTTCAAGATCAAAAGCTAATTTCTTGCAATAATTCTACAAAAATCTGAAAATTCAAAGGACGACATAAGTCATAAAAGAAAACAGGGTGCCAGATTCTAATTTGTGCTTTGAAAGATTTCAAAATTCCATTACTAATGAAGTTGGTGTAAATGAAGCTTTCATAGTATTGATTCTTCCACTTCCAAAATCAAAGGTTATTCAAAATCATGTAAGTTTTTCGTTCATCCCAAGGTCATGTGAATGACCAATGTGCTAAATGTTTATATCAAACCATGATGTTAAGAATTGGAGATGAGATGAATGAAATAGAATTATGCCCCAAAATGATTCCAACATGATACTAAGCATATATTTGGGGGCGATCACTGTCCTGGAGTTTGTGTGAGACACCAACTGCTTTTATTGTAGTGACGAAAAGTATATGCAGAGGAAAAGAAGTCATATTACCAGCTTTTGGTAGAGCAAAGGAAAAGAGTTGTCGCATCACCCTCAACAAATGTATGTCTTAGCTTTAAAGCCAAAGCAAAGCGCCAACACATTATATTTGTGCCATCAATTACAATACCATCCGAGATAGATTTGGAACATCAGCATCCATTCTCGAATTAGGTTCCATGCACAACAGCCTGAAAGGAATGGTAGGAAAGTTTAACGAGGCTCAGCCATTTCGATGCCTAGTCCGACTGTGGCAACAGAGGTCACTACCTTCTAAAAGAAGTGCTGGAACAAACTCATATAATCTGTAAGAATCAACAAAGCACTGCCAGTACGTATATAAAAACTTTTTGTAGTAATTCGAAAAGCTACCCGCTACTTTTTGCATATGAGTCTTGTGAGGCTGGAAGTATATACACATCCTTGTTTACCTTCCTCTTTTGGTTGGTTGATGAGGATTCTAAATAAGTTACGAGATTAAGTTTGTAGATTTTTGCAGGTATTTCCAATACAAATTGTTTCAAAATTAGTCGAATCTGCAAAATAAAAGAGTTTAAATAACCCACTTTATCAAATTTTAGGTTGCATATTAATTGGCATGAATTATTAGAGTAGAAGTTATTAGTTTAATTCACTCTCTCAATTACTAAAGATTGATTATTAAATGGATTTATGATTAGTGGTCCTAGCTTTTTCAGTTTAAAGATGGTTCTATTATATATTTTATAAATCTACCGATATATGAGAAATTATTTAATTATGAAATACAAATAAATCAAGATAAGGTTCAAATCCACCATCATTTATTCATACTTTGTAATCATAATATAAAATACAAAAATACAACAAAATAAAGTATTATGAAATGTCAAAAATTCAATTGCAGTAACCAATGACTTTAGTTAAATGCAAAGTCTAAAGCGCTGTAACATTCATATAAATATTTCTATATGTTCCTATTATAACCACATTACTGAAAGTAAATTGCTTGAAGGTAGAGGCACAAGTATCTTAATGTAATATACTAGAAAACTTGTTCAAAAATTAGAGCGATCCTTTATATAGGGTATAAGAAATAGACGTATAATGAATAATAATAGTCAGAAGAAGTGATTTGTGAACAAGATTGCGGAAAAATCTCAAATAGGTTGGTATAATTTTCACTTTAACAAGACTCGAAACATATCATATAGATCTTCCATGGATTGAAGATAAACTTCCTTTGTTGCCATCAAACTATAACATTGCTCTTGCAGTGCTTAATAGAGTTCATAAAAATTTGAAAAGTAAGAGATTTAGTTAAAGCCTATGATGATGTTTTTCGGCAACAATTAGCTGATGGTATTGTTGAAGAGTTCAGATAGTATCTCCCTCTGAGTATAAAAAATATATAGTCTCAAAATGATTGCTTGTATATAATAATAATAATAATAATAATAATAAATTTGGTTTGAAAAAATAACTGACTTGGCCTACTTGCACACAGATTTGTAAAGGTTCTCATTTGAACTTGAATTAGTTAATTTGTTGTAAATTACATCATACTATTCCGAATCCAGATCAAATCAAAATTTTTGTCCATGTTTTAGGACATCTTTTATATTAACTGTCATTCACACTTTCATCCCTCTGCAGCATAAGTAAAAACTCTATCGAAGAACCGCACTCGCTTTTGCTTTTTTTTTTCAGGAGAAAGATAATTCCTTGAGTGTCAATTCAAGATGGCTCTACTCAGATAACTCACCATATGTTTTGGTTTCCATCTCACCTTCCTTACTCCCTTCAGTGTTATAACGTTAAATAAGAGCCATCAAGCTCGAGGAATCATATGAGGAATTTATGCTAATTAGATAAGCTTCTTATTCACTTTATTATATTTAATTAGCTAATTTAATTAGATATAAATGGCGAACTACGATTCTACAAAACACTAAGAACTCTTTCATATTTGATAAGCATACCAAATGACATGGATAGAGTTGGGGCTTACCACTTCTTAGTATACATTGCGAACTAAATCATCTAATAGATTCGACCAAACTACAATTACACGAACTGTTTATGGAAAGAAGAGGGTAGAATAGTTCAAAATCAGGAATCAGAAGATAAGGTTCTTGGATTTCTTTTTAATCCTCTTACAGATACTAGACTCAAAACTCAGTCATACATTATCAATCAAAATACTGGAGAAAGGCATATATATCAAAAAGATAGTGTTTTTATTCTTTTTTCTTGTCTCCATAGGTCTCAACACCTGTTAAATTAATACATTTAAGCCAGCTCTGTACAAGTTATAAAAATTAGAGTTCGGTTATTAATTAGGAAAATTGAAAGAGGAAAGTGCAAGCACATTGGTGAATTCAAGCAAGTTTCTAATTTATGGGCAAGGCAATAACCCGGAATCAGAAGATGCATCAAATGACTCCTGCTGATTTTAGTTTCCCTGAGTACTTAGAACTGCGCCCCAACTTTGTTCAAGAGTGTTAATTATATAAAAATTTTACATATGAATATTGAAATTGACATAATGTGCTTTCTCAACCCATACTCCACTCTAAAACACCTCTTTTGCGATGTTTTTGTGATGGCTTGTTCATCTGTTTGGTATTTTGTCTTAGTATAGTGAAAAGGAGTCTAAAGGGTCTAATTCTAAAATATTACAAAAAGGCACAAGTTGTGGTCGCACCTAAACAAATCTGGCTTTGCGAGCCTCTTTTAGTTGTCTGAGAGCGTGCAGTTCTTAAATTTTTCAAATGTATCAAATCAACATTTTCAAGATTTCAGAATGTGCAGTTCAAAAATATAAAGGTGTTTGTAGATGCTCAATTTGTCCTTTCATGGCTCCTATCCGGAAAGGCAAAAAATTGTAAGAGATCGAAATAGAATATAAAAAAGATCTTTTTTTTTTTAATGCCTCCATTCTCACCATTATATTGAAAGAAGGCTATATCAGAAATAACTATAAGTTTGATGCACGAGAGATCAATAGTCACTCAATTTTTGCGGTATGCATTCAATCAATATCGCTGATAGAAACCACATAACAAGAATTCGGCAAGGAAATAAGGAGAATATTCACCTTCTACATTTCTCTGTAAAATTGCATTATGGCTTAAAGCGAGCCTCTATTGAGGATCCTATTTAGATCAATCTTCAATGGAATAATTGTTCCGGCCGGGACTGTTTTACATGCGCGTGTATTTTCATTGTATTGGATATTTTCTGGAAATGGAAAAGCTTTCACTGCCCTTTAGCTGCTTTAAACTTTCTGGCTTTAAAAATAAGAATTTAACTTTGATATCATTATTACAACACTGTTTTTCTGCTTTACAACTGTTTTAAACCTCAAGATGTATATCAGTATTACTTACGCTTTTACACACTTTATAATGTTTTATCTCGGAGCTTTAACCTACACACTAATCAGTCTATTTAACATTATAACCTATATAACTACTAACAGCAGTAATCCACGAGTAATTTTTTTACTTACATTAGAGGTGTGACTCTAAACACCAGTGGGCTCACAGATTAGTATGCTTTTTGTTTTTTAACATCGGCGTGTGATTACTGCTTATCTATATAGTTATACCATACAGGTATTACACCTATCTTGCAGTTTAATCCTTTATGCTTTTACACTACACCTTTCTGCTTTAACTGCTTTACTTTCTGCTTTAGCTGTTTATAAACTTATTTCTTGCTTTACTTGTTTTTACTCATATATTTTATTAACATTAATGTTTTTTTATTTTGTTTTAATATTTTTTTTTATTTTTAAATTATTATTTTTATTTATTCTTTATTATTATTTTTATTATTTTTTTAATTGATTTTATTTTTATTATTTTTATTATCTTAGTGTTTATTTGCTTAAAGCCTTTTTATTATTATTTAGAACACAGATACACACACACAACAGACACATACACACTCACACACTACAACACCACATAACACTTACACTTTGGCAGCAATTCATATGAACACTTATACACACAATTCAGGTCTATGAACTTACATTTCCCATAGACACTTACATTTACACTTATAGACACATGTGGTCCACACACATACACACACAACTTACACTTATACCACATTCACTATGATACTTATACACAATTCACTATGACACTTTATACTTACTTGATCACGACATTAGACACTTACACTTTAGGAATTCTTACTACTCAACCACAATTTTAATTACACTACGCACACAACGCAGATATTTTATTCATTTACATCATACAGAATTCTCAAATTCACCAACTCACACACAGAATGATTTTTAAACTATCAGCATGTACACCTACAGATTTAACTTACACTTGACAGCACCAGATTTTAAACACAACTACCACACACACCACACACACACACACACAAACACACACCACAACACTAATACTCACACAATTCTATAAAATGTATAAATTTTATTAAAACTTTTACTCGATTCTCTCAAGATATTAATACTATAGATCTTGAGGTAGATATTAATGATGCAGCATATTCAAATTTATATTAAATTTATTTATATCAAAGTTTCTTAAAACTTCTCACTAAATAAAACTAGATATTTACTCTAATCTTATCTTTGAATACAAAATCTTATTAATTAACTGTTTAATCCACACTACTAGTGTGTGTGTATTTTTACAAATTTTATACTAATTAAGCTATTCATAATAGGGACTAATACGAAAATTAATGATATTGTATGAAAGGACATAAAAATATGTACCTTAAAGCAATAAATCAGTTAAATCAGTAAGGTCAGCCCCCAGCACCCCTCTACCCCAAAGCTATGCCACGTTTTTGTTCTTTTGACTTACTGCTTTATCTATCATCTTTAGCATGTAATTAAGTATAAAATAAGAATAAGGTTCTTCCTCTGCTAACATAACATGTATTTTATTAAAATCATTCTAAGTTATTTATATGATATAATATAAACCTTTCAACATTACATTTCATTCATTGAAAACACTAGATTTACCATGACATTGGATATTGACGAAAATCATTGGTGAAAATGGTGTTTTCTACTATAATTAGAAGGTCGTTTATATTTTATTATCATTCACTACATTATTATCATATGTTTGGCATCTGATACCACACTCCATCCAGTAAGAAACACAACATCCAAACTACCGTACACTCGATCCCCATTTAAAACATAGATCACTCGCCAAACTGATATCGGACACTTCTCTCTGTATAACAACACTTTCTCGCCTCATGTAGATCAGAACTCATTTAAATTGTGCGAATTCGGTGGTATAAGTTATCTAATAGTTTAATGCGGTAATGAGGTACCCTTGTTTATATTACAGCGTAGATGGGCCCGATTTTAAGTGCGTAATAGTTACAGGTTCACACATTTTTTCTATTACCCTTTCATTCAAATATACCTTTTCTAGATAGCACATTTGTTGGTGCATCTAACAATATCCATACCATAGTGATAACGATAGAATTACTAAATTCTAGGCTAATATTTTTGGAGCACTCACCTGAGTATTGTCCTTTTTGTACGATGGAGCTGGAATATATATCCTTTAGCAATCCCGATCCTATGGATCACAAAAAGGTAATTCCAGGCTATAGTACACAGTCTCTAATGTAATTTTTATTATAAAGAATTGTTTACTCTAAAATAGATATTTAGGTTCCTGAAAAACGACTGAATACAAGTGCTTTGAGGTATTCGGTAAAGAGTACTTTAAGGGCAGGTAACACAGCGAAATAGCTTTTTTTCTCTTCACACGATAAAAAAGGATCAGTTTGAAATTAGTGAATTTAGGTGTTTTGGGACTGGAATTAGGCCTAATCGCGTAATGCCTCTATCCGCTCTATATGAACCTCGTACCTGGAAGATTGAATTGGTCGAGAATTATTTTATCGGGTCTCTTATGAAAGATTAGCACTTTATTTTGTTATCTCTATAACCAATCTTTTTTTTATGAGGCAGCAGAGAGGAGTGTGCCATGTTGTTTTAATTCTAGTGTGTTTAAAGTGCTGTAGAAGTGTGGTACGCCGCGGTGTGCTTGATAGCTTCTATTTTTCATACAAGATATCGTATAGGATTTGTCACCTCATGTATCATTAAGGATATGATTAAGCGGATGCATCAAGTTAAATAATACATAATGATTAATGTATTGAAAAACCCCGAATTGAATTGTTTATTAATTTTATAATAAAAGTTTTATAATAAATTAATTTTATATAAATCATTTAATATATTATATGCCATAGTGTGAAAGATAATGATAATATATATTGATATTAGATCGGTTTCAGACTAGATTAGTTAATATGTATTTAATTTAAATGTAAATTCATATAGACGTTCAATATTAGAACATAAGAATCTACTTCAATAAAATAAGCATGTTGTCATTGCTAGTGCATGAAGAGCCACATCGAAAAGAATCTCTTGATTTTGGTTCTTTTAGTTCAGACCATTAACGTGCAGCCAACCTACCACTGGCCACACAACCGCTGGTGCGTCCATGCGCCGCGTCAATGCCTTACGACCGCGCAGTAAGCTCGCACGAGCGTAGGAGCGACACCCGCAGGACGGGCAATAATTTCGGCGTATCGTGGCACCTAAGCCCGCCGCGTGCGCCGAACGGCGCTATTAGAGTTGCTCAGACCCGGGCGCGTGCATATTTATTACTGTTGAGCAGAGCCTAGACCGTTACTGATTTTACTGAATGCATTCACATATCTACACACTCGCACCACTATTACACGCACACACAGATACACACAACAATTATATTTTTTCTAAAATAAATTTCATTTACTTTTAAGATATATTGTTAATTTATTAAACTTGGAGACCGATAAAAAAAAATTTATAAAAAACAAAAAAGTTATTTAACAGCAACATACAACAATATAAAACAACACACAACAACACCAATCTACACCTTACACTGTACTCACAACACCACACAAACTCAACCTAGATAATGACTCCTTACACAATATAACGTATAATTTATTAAACATTTTATTTTTTATTTTATTATTATACTTATGTTAGTGTGTGATTTTCATTTAGCTTATACCATATGAACCATGTAAAGGCAAAATTAGTATTGCAAGCTTTTCTTCATACTCGAAATACAACCACACAACCATGTCAGTATATTTTGAATATGACATAACACAGACATCAAATATATAAATGTAAGTGCTGTTCGTGCCGTTAATTAAAAACACACATGTGTTTTAATTAAAATGTTTATATCGTTATATGATAGTAAGTTGAGCACTTACGCTCGATCTAGTGTGTGTAGGTTTGATGTGCGCGCACACACAACATTACGTCGCAACACGCGACGAACTCGCTCGCGTCGATCTTCAACGATATAGCGTATGATTGTATGTTAAGAATAGACTTGTTTTATGTTGTTGTTTTTGATTGTTTTAATTGGTTGATTGTTGTGTGATGAGCTTTAGGTGTTGGGTTATTTGTATGCTACTTCTTTGCGTGATTGTTGCTATATATAATTATATCATAATATCAATTAGTCAATGAGGATAATAAAATACACAATGCACAACCCTAAGCTTACTAACCACACACACATACAAACTCAAACAACACAAAATCACAACCCACACAAATAACTACAAGTATACAACAATATACGCACCATAAAAACTAATAAAAAGTAATCAATCAATCAGAAATATATATTATGATCCACAAATAATAATAAACATAAATAAAAAGTATCTCAAACACAAAACATATTTCAAAAAATGGCACATAATAGTCTAATTCAGAATTTTGGATTAACCTATGATTAAATGCAGTAAAACAAAAAGTTAATAACGTGTTCGCAAGTGTTACTCATTTGTTCGGTGCAAAGTTCAATAACTTTTGATATCTCAATAGTTTTGTAGATAAGCACGATCATAGGAAGGTGCTTAATTATGATCAGGCTCAAGCAAGAAAGTTAATACGCCTTTGGAGAATAAAACCATCTAAAGGCTCTAGATAGAGATTTGACCAAGGCAGTAAAGCAGTAAAACAAAAGCATAACTAATATGCATCTATACGCGTGACCAAACTTTTTGATATATGATAACATCCTAGCTTTCGTAGTTGATAATTCTACTGATTTACTTGCTTAAGGTATGTAATGGTATGTTCACGATGTTAAACCGTGTGGCAGTAATAGCGGTAGTACATAAGTTACCATTTAGTGTGACAGCAAAGTGGGCATCATATGAAGTTGGCCATACACAATCTTTAGAATATACACAAGCGGTAAACAAAAAAGCCTTCTAATCCCTATATTGTATAGTGTCGTGCCTTTATTAAAAGGCAACGGTTTTATCAACATCATAACTCTATAATTGGATCTATCATCTGATGGTTACTGCTCATTCTATACAGACGTGTATATCACAGTCAATAATCACGTATGTATAGAAGTTTAAAGCAGTAATCTCGTTCAGAAAGTAAAGAGTAATCAGTTCTTAAAAATTGCAGTAAAAACACAACACAATACGCACAAATGACTCACTACATAGAACAAACTTACCCGTTTACACTTAGGTGTTAGGTAACATCCTTCACTATTAGATGTATCAACCTTGTGCACTCTTACACCCGCGACTACTCATATAATAATGGTGTTAAATAGTAATTTAGTTAATTAAATTATATATTAGTATTATATTAAATAAATAAATAGTAAGTAAATAACTAAGCAATTAAATTGAGCCACGTTATAAAATATATAACATATATAGAGGAAATAATAAAGCAGTAAATAATACCTAGATGACAGCTTGCAATAAAATTAAGTGATATATAGTACATATTATAAATAGTTATAATTTCATTCGCGCGGGAATATTGCGCCTTGCGGGCGCAGCGGCCGGCTGGGCGGGACCCACACTTTGTTGTAGTTATATAGGTCCAATCGCGGGCGCTCATCGCTCGTGCGATGTTAGCTGGGATCGTGTAGCGGCGCGGACGTCACCAGCGGCGGTTGGGCGTTGGTGAGTTGGGTTGAGCTTTGTAGCGGAAGATGGGTTTATGTTTGTGACTATACAAATGCTGAAGCTTCCTGGTTTTCGGTTACTAAGACTATAGCAGTTGTAAATATAGTAATAGAATGATAAAATTATTATACATGCAGATATGTATCTACTCTTAGTGATGAATTTCTATTCTCTTATATCAATATCAATTTTAAATTAAAACTATAATGTTAAAAAGTATTATAGTTAGTAATATGAAATTATAGTAATTAAGTTATAATATATATATTAAATTAGTTAAATAATAATATATTTGTAATAGAATTATAGGTACCTGTAGTATTAAATGTAGAAAATACCTTTTAATAACAAATCAGGTTTTAATAGGATTCTGTGCGCAACACAGATTATGAACTAATGTTTTAATAAATAGACTTATATGAAGTTTTTTTAAAAAATGTAGTAGAGATATTTGGGTCCATAAAAAAAGTAGAATTGAATAACTACTAAAGCATACTCACCTTTGGCAAACGCACAATTCTTTGAATAGTTACATTGATATAGCTTCCAATACTCAAGAAATTTATATGAAGAAGACTAAAGTTCAACTTTGTCAACGTAACGAGTCGGGTCGTCACCTGAGCCCAGTCGATAGACGATGTGTTCGAACGCACGCTCATACTATATTTGTGGCGGATAATAGGAGGTGTCGCCACTCGCGCGAGTGCCCCTGGTGTTCAAATACAAGTATGTAGATAGACATCTTATCCTGGGGATTTTAAGCACTGCATATATACAAAGTAGTGAATCTTTAAGCTACCTCTGTTCTATGATGGATGTTAGAAAAGGCTCTAAAAAAGGTTAGAAAATGCTACTCATAGATATAGGCAGCATAAATCGCATCTTCATGGGTATTGGCAAACAATAATATTTTATTAATTAAAAAATTAATAATAACAAGCTAGATACTACACTTGTCGCGTCAAGTGTCCTACGTGGCGGGAATAATAGACTCTGTATAGTTCGACCTATGAGTTATTGGGACGAGTGTATATGGGCTAGTGTAAGTGTCTATGGGTGAGTGCATGTAGGTGTGATAATTAAAATTAGAAAAAACATCTACAAGATGACATAAAAAAGTGGTCTTTATCGCTAGAATAGATTTGTATAAGTCCTAAATATATGGTGACCTCTCTGATAGACGTGAGTTAGAGTTATTAAGCAGTAAATCTGTGCTCGTCAGATAGGTGTTTGTAAACGCTAAAAGAATCTAGTGTGATGATGGTGATACAGTAGTTATTAGTATGAAAATTGGATGATAATGTTGTAAGTTATAGAACACTTGTGGTGATAGTTGAGTAGGCTTAAATCGGGCAACCACTGTAACACCTCTGGTGTTGTGATCAGTAAAAAAAGGTAATTACTCCTAAATTAGAACCTGTGTGTGTGTCAAGTTAAAAGTAAAGATTTCTGTGTTGTAAGTCAACAATTTTGTGTAACGCTCAGATGTGAAGGAGAGGGGTGAAATCGTCTGTTGATAGTATGCTGTTAGAGGATGAATGCTGCGTAGTGTGTTGGTGTTGTTCAGTCTCACGTGAATGGAATATATACAAAATCTTTGTGAGTGTGATAGTTAATAAATCTAGTTGAATATTAGTTGTAAAAGTTAAAATAATAAAAGAATACCCCTGATAGTGTATTTGACGTGTAACAGTTAAAAAAATACTTTGTGAAATGATTGTGTTTTTAGTATAAAGAGTCACAGTATCATGCTATGGTGAGTGTATGAGATAAAATAATAAATTTGTGTGATGTTGAAGTGTGTAAGTGAAAATCTTGATAGTTGAGTGTTGTAATGATATTATCTTGTGTGTGAGTTAAGTTAATAAATAAAATTAAGAAAAATATAAATGGTGGTTTGTTAATTGAATAAAGTACTAAAGTATATGATTAGCAATGTGACTGTAGGTTGAAGATGTAAGTATATTTTCTTGTTGTGTTAGATTGTAAATGTTTAAAAAATAGTCTTGTGTGTATTGATACATGGCTAAATAATTCATGTCTAGGAAGTTGTAAAGTGTATAAAAAGTAAGTACATTGGAGATGCTAAGTAAGTGAAAAGATACATGTATAGTGAACGGTGTGGTGGTCGGTATGCAAAGTGTAGTCATAAGTGAATATAGGCTTGGGAAGTTGGTAGATAGTGCTTATGAAAAGAGTGGTGATACGTTGAATATGGGTAGAGTGCTTAAAGTCGCTTAATAAAGTACTTCTAACTTTGTGTGTAGTGTATTTTAAGTGTACATCAAGCTGTGTGGAATATTTGTATAAGTTGTAGAGTGCCTTTTATAGGTGAATAGATCGGTTACACCATATATAATGTTGTGTGGTGATAATAAAATATTTCATAAATAAAATATATTCTTGAACAAGGTTATTTTAAAAACCTTGATAGTTATAAAATTTATATTATAAAACAAAAAGTATTAAAGTTAATAATAATAAATTTCTTTGTTCAAAGATATGTATAGTGTGAATATTTATGTGGATATATGTGTGTAATAGAAAGTTTCATATGTGTTATAAGTAGATGTCTCATTTGTGAGGTATGATAGTTATTAGTTTAAGTGCCTAGGTGTGTAGATAATTTGTTAAGGTGTATGAGTAATAGACGTTACTTATAGGGTAAATTGTTAAGTGTCATGTAAGTGGACGATGTGTGTTATTTCATTAAAACATTAAATGTTTTTAATGTTTAAATTTTATAAGTTTTGTGTGTGTTGTGGGTGTGTGTGTGTGTGTGTGGTGGTTGTGTGCGCGAATGTGTATATGTGTGCCTTTCTTTGCAGATGGCGATGGTGATGATGGTGTAGAATCTGAAGTTGATAGTGTAAGGTTGTGTGTGTCTGTGGGTGTATAAATCTGTTAGTCGTGTGCATAGTCGTGGTATTGTAGTAAGTAGGGTGAATAAATATCTTATATGTGATGTGTATAAAGTATATATTAAATCTGTGTGTGAAGTGTATAAGTAAAATCCTGTGTGAGTGTTAAGTAATATATCTAGTAGTCAGTTAGTAAGTAATAATCTATGTGTGAGTGTAAGTGTAAAAGTAAGATTATGTGTAATATATTATATATACTATTAATATTAATAGACCTATATAAAAATTAATGTATATATTAACCTAAACCTAGCAGTTATGAGTGTATAAGTAATCATAGTCCGATATGTGTGTATAAGTGTAGTGTGTGTGTTGTGTGTGGAACACATGTGTATAAGTGTAAATGTAAGTGTCTATGGGTAAAAGTAAGTGTCATAGTGAATGTTGTGTATAAGTGTCATAGTGAATGTGTGCATAAGTGTAAGTTAGTATGTAGTGATGCGTTGGTGATGTGTGATGTACTGTCGTGTGGTGTGTGTGTGGTGTGTGTGTGTGTATGTGTGTCCGTTTACTAATAATAATATAATATTAAACAATTTGCAAACTTATGAAGTTGTGACTACTAAGTATAGTATAATATAATATAATATTAATAATAAAATTAAAATAAATTAAAAATATATAAAATTATAATTGATAGTAATAAATAAAATACAAAATATTATAAATTATGTTAAATATACATAATAGAAAAGTATTAACTAAAAAAAAAAGCTTTATAATGTTATAAATTAAATTTAATCATGCTACGCGTAAAATAATGTAAAATTTGAAGTTTAAAAAGCAGTATAAAGCATGAAAGTTAAAGTCAGATTAAAGGCAAGAAAGTTAAAAGCAGTGAATAAGACAGAAAGTTAATAGTAGCAGTTAAAATACTATTGAGTTAAAGCAGTAAATATGAAGTAAACAAAATGAGTACGTAATCCTCCCTCCATGGTGATAGGTCAACCTCTATTGATTTACTGATTTACTGGCTTTAGGCTATGTAAAAATTAGATAATATGTGAGTTTAAAAGCAGTAAAACATATGAGTTATAACAGTAAAATTTATTCGATTGTTATATAAAACAGTTATAATAAGCTAATGAAGATAAACAGTAATAACTAAGAAAGTATAAAGCAGTATAAGGGGCGCTAAGAATAGTTAAAGGGCTAAGTGATAAAGCATATGAAAGTTAGTCAGCACGCACGTGGAAACGCTTTAATACTGTTGCGTAGATGTTATCTGGTTCGAAAAGGTAAAGGCAGTAAAACCCACAGATGGCGATTAACACCTAATCACCCTCTCTCTCTATCCTCTCTTTCCTCTCTCTGCGTATCTCTCTCGTCTCTCTCTATATATATATATATATATATCAAACACCTTCACTAATTGATTTACTGATTTTACTGCTTTAAGTTTTGTAAAAATGTAAATTAATAGTGAAGTTTAAGAGTTAAACATATGATGTTAAAGCAGTAAAGCGAAAGTTAAATAAGCCAGTAAAGGCAGATAAGTATAAGGCAGTAAAAGCATAGTAAAGTTAAAGCTCAGTATAATCAGTATAAGTGTTTATAAGCGTATAAAATGACTAAATGAAGTTATAAAAGCAGTTATAAAGGCAGTAAAAAGCATAATAGCATACTAATCTCACCTATACCCTTGGTGTTAGTAGTCACACAGCCTATATGCTCTAATTGATTTTACTGTATTTACTGCTTTTATAAGAGTTGTTAATATTAATAATATATATTAGAGTTATAAAAGCAGTAAACACATATGAGTCTATAATATAATATGAATACATAGTAGTATTATAAATACTGTGATCAATATAAGCATCTGGGGAATTAAAAACAAAAGCATTACACTCTCTAATATTATTACTTCCCTCTTGGTGTTAGGTTACACCTTTATTTGATTTACATTAGATATTTTATCTTGTGTGAGCATTTAGTAGTGTGAGAGTTATGTAATCGTTTAATGTTTTTTAATAAAAATTTTCGTTACTTGTTGTTATTTATTATTATAATTAAATTATGTTTCTGCTACTGTATTGCTTTCATCTTGGTTTTTTTTCTTTATTTCATTACTATATCAATTTTAATATTTATTTATATAATTTTATTAATTTTTTGAACTTTACTTATTTTTAATTATAATTTAATATGTAATTAAATTAAATTGTATTTATAAAATATAAATTAATTGATTTGTTATAATATTAATTTAGTTATTATTATTCTGTTACTTTTACTACCATTACTATTAGGATTTCTATCTGAATATAATGCTTTTAATAAAAAAATGCTTTAGGCATGAAATAAAAATGAATGACTATATTAAGTATTATTTAATTAATTTTATTTCATACTGTACTTGGCAATGGTGCGTAGGTCGCACGCTGCGGGTGTCTGATGTGAGTGTCCATTTATCTCAATATTAATTACCTTTGGATCGGTATTGTAGTGATGTGGGAGTGTTCTTGTATCATAGGCGGGGCCATGGTGGAAGGGGCTTCAATCTCCACATTATATAGATCGAATCTATGTCAGTCATAATGAAGAATGATATACTCAGGATGAGTGACGTACCCAAAATAAATCGGTGGCTGCACTATTATTTATCTATTACATCAAAAAGATGAATTGAATAATATAAATTATATTATAGATTGGTCACTCAAAGATGACGTCAATTCGTATAGCTCATCAACAGATGTAGTGGATCAACGCTGAAGCATTCAAAAGTATGATGGCATCAATGCTCGGTGGTGGGTAAAAGGTCAGGCGATTGTGAATTGGTGTGGCTATAGGGAGGGTAGGCTAGTAAAAGTTGAGAGGGTACGTACGTATCTATTGTTTGAGATAGGCATCAATAGTTGTAGCGAGTATACAGAAAGCTTGAGGAAGGCTCAGTGTAACAAAATAGAACTGTCTTGAAGTGTGTGAGTGTTTAGGGTTAGTAAAAGGGCTAGCAGTGAAAGTAGAAGAAATGGTAGTGCGCCTGTACGCGTTGGTGTGGGAAATGCTTAAGATGTAGTAACAGTTGTAGATCCACTGGTTTATGTAAGTGTCTATGGAGAAGTGTAAGTGCTTATAAGTGTCATAGTGTGTAAGTTCGTAGTGTATAAGTTGTATAGTGTTAGAAAAAGATAACTCATTAGTGTGGGCGCAGGTGTGTGTGTGTGGTGTGTGTGTGGTGTGCAGATGGGTGGGATGGCGGGACGGGAACTAGCATGCCGCTCTGAGCGGAAAAAACTCTGGAGGATGTAATCAACACCAATCCGAATAGCGCAAGTCAGATATGCTGCATCACTATCTAAGAGCCCGCGCGGATGTGAACTATATACGGTGGTCAGGTGGGTAAGTGGAGCCAAAACCGCAGACCGGGCGGATAGAATGCGGCTAGCAGAACGCGGCGCGTGAGTGCTTGTGCGGTATCGCACCTGGGGGCTTGCGGACGGGATTGCGCGAGAAAAAACGACAACAAGGTGTACCTTTGAAAGAAAACAAAAATACAAAAAGAAAATAGGCTCATCGTTGGCACTATGTGGCACTTCACTTGGCACTCATTATTGGCACTCCTTGGCACTCATTGGCACTCTAACACTATGGACATTGGCACTAAGCCCCCTAAAATGGTGGAAGCACCCGTCTAAAAATTACCGTGGGCAAAAATGACCCATGGTCGAAAAAAATTAGGGTGGGGGTACGTACAACGGTTGCTAAACGCAACCCCGTTTTTGGCAGCTGCGCCTTCACTCTCTGTCACGAAACTAAGGCGCCAAAAATTACCAAAGGCTTCGCCTTTGGCACAAATATAACTTTCGTAGAGATAATGACTCAAAAAATTAGGCAATGTTGAACCCAAAAACTAAATTAAGGGAAACGATTGACCTCCAAGAAAATAAATAGTGGTCTTGTACCAATTGAAAGTGTGGTCAAGGCCGAAAAGGTCAAGGCCGAGAAGGGTCAGGCATTCAATGGGTTTTATGTGCGCCGGTAGTGGTCTCTAATTCACTTGAGGTGTGGGGTGTTTTTCCACGGAGGTAATTGGACGCCATGGTTATATTCGGGGTCCGGAATCCTTGCCCCTCGCGTAGCAAGGTTAAGGACCGCATATCTATCATGCGTCCAAATGGCAAACATAGGTTGTGTTCCCATGAAGAATCGATATAAACAAGGTAAATATTTTGCTTCCCAGCCTTCATTATATCAAGAAGAAGTTCCACAATTGTCAATAGTGACCTAGCGTGGCGCAATATAAAACTTTTTCATAGACTTCGTAATTGGTCTGGATAATATCGCCTTGAGCTTTGTAGAAGGGAGATAAGATATGCATGAAATAGGATGGAGTTAGTTGCCCTGGCAGAGCTGAGCGTCGATACAGTGTTGTGTTTATATTAGTCCGCTAAAAATGAAGTTTTGTGATACACCAAATGTCTTTACTGGAGAGGTGTCACATTAAGATGTAAAGCATTAGTTTCAAATAAATTCACCGTGTGAACTTTTAGTCTGTATTAGTGCTGAAGTTATTTGGTGGTGTGGTGGTGGCAGTGCTTGTGTGGTGTGAAAGTGGCTTTATGTAGGTGTTCTGTGTCGTGTGTTGTTAAAGCACGCATCGCTGTATTGTTGTAAGGTATGTATACTAATAGGTATAAGGCGTAAAAAGAGACTTTCAATTAACTATGTGTTACAAAGATATAAGCTAGAACGCTAAATGTGAGCGGACGCATGGTGGGCCCAAACGATGTGGGTAAAAAATTAGCGTGGCCAAAAATGACCCATGGAAGACCAAAGGGTAGCCTAAAATTACCGTTGGGCCTTAAAAATTGACGTCCCATGGAAAGACCAAAGGGTCTCGTGGCTACGAATATTTTGGTAAAGAACGCTATATAACATGGTTAACCCAGACGATCCACAAAAATAGGGCTTACAGCCCCTAAAGGAAGATCATACCTCAATATATTAAACGCGTGTCTGTAGATTGTAAGCACTCGCACTCTCATCCAAGTATCGTCAATAAAATATTAGCTGGGCGTAAAACACTAGGGGGGTAATCGTAACAACGGTTGACATTGTGACCACGTCCATCTGAAAATGCACTCCAACATCTCCGTTTGGTGTCTTGTCTTTTCAGAGACTACGGCCATAGATTCCATTGCGAGTAGTAGATGGCGAATCAAGAGGGGTGCTGATGATAATGTACTAATTATAAGAGAGGTCTTGGATCAATCAATGTATCACTCTTCGCAAAAGAATAATAAAATATAAGGCTGGAGATTATGGTCCATAATAATATAGAAGAGTATATCACTTTGTTTGAAAAACAAGCAAAAGATAGATAACAGTGATTCGTTCATAAAAAAACATTTTTTCTAAAAGTATCAAAAATTTAATTACAATACTCCGTATAAAGTGTTAATAAAAAAAAAATTAGAGCTGTATATGAAACCCTTAGAAAAAAACACAAAAACTTATCTGAGAGTGGTTGGGATATGTCGAATCTCACAAAAAGAATTCAAGGGGTTGTCTTCAAAAAATTGATGAGGTGTGGCGATTCGCATAAAAAATAATAATTATCGTGTTGCAGTAGAGGATTCATAACTCCATACAAAGACAAAAAAAATGAAACCCTGATCTTTCCGGTGAATCGATCGAAATGACCATGATACAAAAATGTAAAAACTCCAATGACAGGGTTGGTATCTAAATTAAAATACAGGTCAAGCTAGACGCAAAAAGGATAAATGGAAACACATTGTCCTACTAAAACCAACACAACTGGGGGTCAAGGTCAGGGCTGAAAAATAATTAACCAGAGAAGTGAAGCATATAAGGAGATAACGAGCGGTACAAAGGAAAGAGACCCAACACCGATAAGGATGACGAAAAATCGGCCTGGCGATGGGTGCCGATCCGCACAGTGCAGGATATGTTTTCGAAAAGAAAGATTACTTGAACTCCTGCTTGAACATAGTAAATTTGTTATTAGTTTATTAGTCGTGTAGATGTTAATCAAGTCAGGTGTTAGGGAAGACCCTGCAAGGAAAAGCTTGCTTGTCAAGTTCAGGTAGGAATTTCCTGAAGAGAAAAAAAGCTGGATGACTTTGTAAATAATAGTATCTTTTTAGAATTAAGTTAGATTTAATAGTTTTGTTTTAATTGCTTTTTATATTAAGCTTAAAAACTTTGTAAATATGTTTTGATTTGCTTTATAATTTTAATTTTCCCGTAATTGGTATAATGACCGCAACAATTGAAATAATGTTCTGAGAATTAATAATGTTTTGCCGTGGAATATACAATAGTTTTGTGTCTTTCGTGTACATTTGAAGATGCATAGGCTCCAATATTTCCTACACTTAAATTTTGCTTCACTCAGTCAAAATTGAATTTTACTCTTAGCTGGGTAAAGTGAATAATTAGATAAAAAATATTTATACCTACCTGTTAATATATTTATAAATACTAATTATCATATTATATTTATAATTTTTACTACAATTATTTATTAGATGAACTACATCGTTGAAGCAAAGTATGAAAAAATATGGTCACCATAATACTTATATAATAAATTACAATATTTAATTAGTCCACACACTCATATTGCTATAACAGGTAATAAAGCTTCTCAGGGCTTATAATATTATTGGGACTTACAATATTTATGACTTATTTTCTCTTAATGATTCCATTTTCGTATTTTTTAATTTTAATAGAATAAATAACTAATAAACTTTATATTACTTAATTTATACATCGTTTCTGTGTCCATTGGTATTAGAGATCATTAAAACTAAAAATACATACGCTCAGTGGGCTTAGTGTAAAGGATTTTGAAAATATTTATTTTTCATATTTTTTTTATAATTATTGTAAAGCTTGTTTTTGTTTTAAAAATTAAGAACAGAAGGTATTTTGAATTTCCTATACGATTACAGACAAAGCGACTATTTTTGGTAATGACATATTTCTATTTGGTTTAATTCAGAACGAATCATCTATATGACATAAATTTTGTTAACTACATTAATTTTAAATAAACTTTTGTATAATTAATAGTATTGTTAATATCTCCTATATATATTATTTTTTAAAACAACCTCATTATATATATATTGCATTATATGCTTTTTAATAGAAGTTTTTAAGTAATAAAATTTATACCCGGTAAAGCGCATAGCTCTTTATTAGAGTTCTTTGCTGGCGTCTAAGCTGAGTATCTTTTAAATGTGTCCGGGGTGATGTGAGGTATTTCATTCTATTAAATTTATTGGTTAAACAATTAAGATTCAATAACAATATCTGGACATAGCTCGCTCTTTTCAGCCTCAAAAACCGGATACGCCACCGGCCATATCAGTCAGTCATTGCAGGTTACAGTACAGATCTTAGATACTTCTAATGTGTGAATATATCCTGTGTAAGCAATTTCTATTAAATTTATTCGGTAAACAAAAAGTTCAAAAATTATAACATTGTTTTTCACCAAAACCGACCCCTGGCAGTTCTCAGATTTAAAACTTTAATGAGCGTGCGGTACCCCTTAATAATGAGTCATAATCACATAACCTCGTCTATGACATCGGTACGTCATCAAAAATGGGGGTAACAGTTGAGGTAGGGGATACAACCTCCCTAACCCTTCCAAAAAATTTGTTATAAAATTGTTAACCAAAATCGACTTCCTACTACTATAATTAATTTGGAAAACAATCAATATTCTGCCTGGAAATTTTAATAATAGGCAATATTAATTTTTTTTTTCAAAGTTACTATTTTTTTTAAATATAAATTATAATTTAAAATTTGATTTAATTTCAGTATAAATATAAATTTTATTTAATTTACTTTAATTTAGTTTCTAAACAAGGGCTTTTAATTTAAAAGGAGAACTTGAGGTGACGGAAACACGATTCAGAAATCACTTAAACAGTAAATAGTAGGCAACTTAAAAGTCTCTTTTTAATTGTGCCTAAATTTAAAAGTCCCATAATATTTAACTTTCTTTGCTTCCATGTACCTTAATGAAGATGGTCTTCAATGAGAGCTTAGGCAGGTCGAACTCAGCAACAGATGGACTTCAGGGGAAACACTAGTGTAAATTCATCCCAACGCTATCTTGATGGTGTAAGCTGTAATGTCTTGAATAAAAAGAAACTGCTAACCTTCTCATTTTCTCTTGGAAGTTGATTTTGTTGTTAGTCGTAAATCTAAAAAAAAAAACTCATTGGATGATTATAAATGGTGCTTGAGGACTCCATCGTTAAAATATGGCATTGTTGCACTTTGTTTAGGCACATTCCGACATATGAAGTTCTCAAGCCCCAACTGGATTAAAATATATATAATTTATATATATATATAAACTCTTTTGTATCCTCATACCTCTATCCAACTTTTTTGAATCTAATCTTTTGAGATGCCATAACATTGGTGGAGTACTGCGATAATATCAAAACAAAACTGTTTATTGCAATTTATGGATCACACAAAACCATATTGGTTAACAACCAAGAGGTTTACTTCATGTTACAATACATATTTTTCACTTTTGCGATTAGCTATGCCTGCATGTCACTACCTCATTTTAAACTTCGTTGTAACGTGTTTAAATAATTCTAAGGTATATATTTACTGAAAAACATGTTAATTCGCTCTTATTCGACTTGTCATCCTTTCAGGCGTTAATAATTTTTAACCGCCCTATTTGTGCATAGTTCTATAGTCACCATGAACCAGAAAAGTCAAAGTTAACATGCTCTATCATTTAAGATTCTTCGAACCAACTCCGCCCTTTCTCATAACACAACTATATCACCATATAAGGGATCTAATTGACATATCCGACGCGACTTGATAACTGATCTATTGAGGTGAAGATTTGATTGCGAGTTGACTTCAAAGTCGTATTTCTCATACGATCACACGCAGAAATCTTATAGAAATATTAATTGGGATCTCTATTAACCTTTTCTAATTTAAAAGACAAATTTTATTGCCATGGCACTTGCTTAATATCACTGTAGAACAATTTTTTTGGCTACTATACTGTTACTAGTATAATCTGGAAATCAGTACCTTCAGGAGATATAGCTAAGAACATAAAAACTAGTTCACCAAACCCCTCATACCCCGCATGCGCTATGGATTACTTATTGATCCTTATTTGCATTCTGACTTGATCCATTGAGCTCTAAAATTGCACTCAATTGCTATGAAACTTGTCTTGGAAGAATCAACCTTAACAAATCTTGTCTGCATTATACTAATAGTGGTTATCTACAAACATTACGATGTATATATCAATAATAAAAATTATTATTTTTTTGTTTTAATATTTGAGCTTTATATTTGTTTTTACCTAACCATCTTATTATTATCTTCTTACTTGATTTATAAACTTAAAATTTGGCATATATTTTACGTACCTTAAAACAATAAATCAGTAAAATCAGTAAATCAAACTGCCCTTACCATAAACCACATACCGCTTCTGTGTATCTATTGATACTAATTGATCATTAATCTTTGATTCAAGCATATTTTTGGTATATAACATCAACATTAAAACTATTTATTTAGTTATTACATTTTGTTTCTTTAAACTATTCGTTTTAACTAAATAAAATTTATTCCTTTTTAAATGTTTAAACATAAAAAACATTTGCTATTTATTTTATTTACATAATCCTTAAAGCAGTAAATCAGTAATAATCATGTTAAATTACAAACTGCCCACATCACCACTCTAATACCTATTTGACATCTTTTAACATTTCCTAATCTGAAAATGCTCTAATTTGATACTTTGATTACAGTTCAAAATATTTAATCTAAATAAACAATACATTTATTACAATTTTTTTTGTGATTTTGTATTATTAAAACCTTTTTGTTTCTACTAAAACATTTATTCCTTTTATGTTCAAGAGATAATAGGAAAGAAAAAAATTGACATATCTACATCCTCTTTTAAAACATAAAAAAAGTAAAACCCGTAATTGCTCAAACACTCCCCTCTCATAACCTAATAAACCATATCCCAACCGTAACTTAAAAAAGTCATTTTATTTGCATAATACATCTATAGTTCACTAAAAATATGCATCAAGATTGAAATTAGCAAAGTCAATTTTTGTATACACACAGATCCAACAATAACATAATTATCTAATTTATTTTGTTTTGCTTTTTCTAATAAAACTTTTAGTTTTTTACTAAAAATTATATTTTCATTCTCTTTTATGTTTATTAAATTATAAAACAGTATGCATACTATACTCAACCCATTAAAAGAACAGTATAAAATTACTAGTAAAATCGAGGTAAATCAAACTACCGCTCTCATTACCTCATACCACACATAAAGCCAATGATCTATGATCTATTGATACTATGGATCTTTGATTACATTGCTTACAAGCATTATTATTGTATAGACATACACTACATAACCAGCTTTTATTTATTTTGTTTTGTTTCTTTAACTTTGTTTTATAAATTCTTTGGATATTGTTTATTTGCTTTTCATAATTTTGTTTTATGTATACTCCACACAAAAAAATATTATCCTCATTTCCGTTATATTTATCACTTAAAAAAATTTGCATTTTTACATAACCATTAAGAGAGCAGTAAATACATTCAACTCCCGCTAAATCAAACTTGCCTCCATAACCTCTCATACCCTTTCTTGGAGATTATTTGATATTCATTTGAAATCTATTGATCTATTGATTTTCAAGTCAATAATTTTGTTATAACATAACCACACAAAACTTTTGATTCTAAATTATTAGTTATCATATGAGTTTATATTAAATAACTTTTAGTTTTTACTAAAAAAATTATATTCTTTTATGTATATAGGGATTAAAAAAAAAAATTTGCATATTTACCATACATTTAAAGCAGTTAAATATCAGTTACATAGTTAAATCACAACTGGCCCTAAATTACCAACCTTATTCACCTTATTAAAATTAATTTAGATACCTATTTGTCTATTTGCTTCTATTGTTCCAAGTCATATTTTGTATAACACTAACACAACAAAATACTACCTTTTATTTATTTTTGATTTTGATTTTCCTTTAAACTTTTCGTTTTTAAAATAAAATAATTTATAATTTATTTTTGTACGAATTATCAGTTTAAAAAAATTATTATGTATTTATTAATTTAATATTATCTTACTTTTTAATGTATTAACCCTAAAAAATTCTACATATTTTACATAATTGAATACAGTAAATAGTAAAAATAAATATCAAACTGTAGTCTAGTATACCCCTCTGACCTCTCATGATCTCTGATTAACTCATAAGATGAAACTTTGATCTATATTATTTTAGATTCAAGTATACTTTTGTAATAACGAAAAGAAAGAATAAAAAAAGAAATGAGATCTGATGTAGCTAGTAGGATATGATATATCGAGATTAGTAATGTAGAGATTCGTGATCTAGATTTATTGCGGCATTGTATAAATATACATTAGAACCATCCAATAACAAAAATCCTATACTCAATCGCGTTCACGATAAGCTAGAGGATAATATACAACACCATCGTTACAAACATATTTCTCATAAAAATATGTAATGTTAATTTGAATATTACTTACACGACTTGTAATATTGAAGAACTTATTCACCAAGAACATCACATTATCCATAGCTATTGCCCAATGAATTAACAGTTCATTTTGTTAAACGAAGGTAACCTGTAAAATTAAAGTTTAAACTTACCCGCAGAAGAAGGGCCATAGCATCTCCAATCTTTACCATAGTCACGGCACACCGCTCAAAATATTATTATTATTATATTATTAAGGGTAACTATACCTTTATATATTATTATTATCTTCTAATTATTATTATTATTAATACTATTGATATTAATTAGTATATATCTAATTAATTAATGTAATTATTATCAATACTGTTTAACGTTAAGGAATAATGTATTACCATTTATGAAACTCTCATGAATTTTACATAAAGGAACCTTATACACGACCACAAAACACACCAGGCACACACCCATTTCACACGATACCCACATCACACACGCAGGAAAAAGATATCTACTCTTGATACCAGTAATGCCACCAACCAGCACAAGTTAATAAGTATAAGCCAAACTATACTATATGGACTAATATGTAGATGCAAGTGGTGAAGATGAGTCGCGTGAGATAAATTGTGTGTGTGTGCGTAGTGTAAGGGTGTGTGTACAATCTATGAGTATTTTTACCCTGGACTTATGTGTGTGTTAGACTGCTGTATGGTTGTGTTCAGTTAATTATGTCTCATATTAATATATAAAGTTTTATATAATAATTTAGGAAAAATAATAATATTAATGACAAAGGAATGAAATGAATAAAATAATATAAATTATGAATAACCATAATACTTAAAGGATATAATTAAATGGCGTTAGCTACTGGACGATGGCCATAGATCTTATAACATCAATAATAGGATAATATTTTGAGCCGTCTTTGTGTGGTATAATAATTAGATTTAAGATGCATATTTGCCTTACTTCTGCTGGTAAGGTGAAATCTATTAATTATCTAGTTTTTACCTTGTTAACCGAATGCTTAATATCATAGTTGCTACAAGTTTGTGTAATTTTGTTTTAAATTGAAAGTTCTGATTATCAGGGCTTAAATTTAATTTAATTAAATAATATATTAGAGATATGTTTGAAATAAGTGCTGTCGATAATCATTTTAACTTGAATCGTAATTGATTATTTTAAACAGCAACAAACTAACAACACGATCTTACTATCAATAAACAAAACAACACAACACAACACACCAAACAAGCCACCCCAACAACACCAAGAACATCACCAAGAACCAAGAGAATATTCTTTATTATGTTATGATTTATATAAAAAGGATACTTGAATCAATAGATCAATAGATATTAGATCAGTAGATCATGATAGGGCAGGAGGGTAGCTAGAGGAGAGGTTGGTTTGCTTTTCTGATTTACTGTTTTATTGCTTATGTAAAAAAGTAAATTTTTAAGTTAAAACATAAAGAAAGTCATTTTTAATTAAAACATAATAATATATTAAACAAATATAGATAAACAGGATAAATAAAATAATTTTTTAGTATAAACGAAATTTTTCTTGATGATCAAAACAAAATAAATAAAAGTTCTATTTATGTAAGGTCATAGCAGACCTCTTTCTTTGAATCGTTGGATCAAATAGAAAAATAGATCATGGATTCAGGTGGGGTGGGGAAGGTAGGATGGGCAGTTTGATTTATTACATGATTTTAACTGATTTATCTGACCTAAGACCTAAGGTTTCTCATTATTTTACAATCAAAGACAATATGGAAAATTTACAAGCCATATACAGATAAATTAATATTCAAAACTTGGATGATAAAATATAAAGATTATATGTTGTTATGTATTTATATAACTCTGACTTGAAACTCAATGAATCGATAGATCAATAGCATAAATAGATCAATCAGATCAATCGATCAATATGATACTTAAGGGATATTAAGGGATATGGGGAGCAGTTTTATGAAATTTAAGCTGCTCAGTTTCTTTAAACTCTCGTATAGTCAAATGCAAATTTTTTAAAGTTATAATCATATAATAAATGATAAATATTTTTTAGTATAAAATACAAAATAATAAGCCAAATAAAACAATCATAATAATAATTTTTTTTTTTATTATGTAAAAAAAAAAAAATCAAAATATAGTTAAAAAAAAGAAATACAAACAAAAAAAAACTTAAAAAAAAATAACAAAAAATATTAAATAAAAAACTTTGTGTTATGCTATTCAAAATATGACTTGAAATCAATAGTATCAATATAGATCAAATAGATCAATAGATCATATAATGGTATGAGGGTATGGTTAATGGAGGAGCAGTTGAATATTACTGCTTTACTGATTATACTGTTTTAAGGTATGTAAATATGCAAAATTTTATTACTAAAGTTAATCACAACATAAAACGCGAATAATTTTTTTATGTAAATTAACTAGATTTATAGTTTAAAGCCTTCTTCGTCCTAAATGAAGATTTGATGTTATTTGTTTTCACAAAATATGACTTGAATAAATAATCAATAGATCAATAGATCAAATGTTCATGGTGGGAGGGGCGGTAGAGGGTATGAGGCAGTTTGAATACTGTTTTACTGATTTACTGTTTTAAAGTATGTAAATTTTTGCAATTTTTTTTAAAGTACTAAACATAGACAAGGATAAATTATTTTAGTAAAACGAACCGTATAATAAATAACCAAACAAAATAGATAAAAGTTTTGTGTTATGTTATAACAATATGACTTGATATCATAATTATTAGATCAATAGATTCAAATAGATGAATATAAGATTCAATGGAATGAGGTATGAGGAGTAGAGTGGCAGTTATTGATTACTGATTTACTGATTTACTGCATTTTGGGAAGAGTATAAATAAGTACATTATTATTTTTTAAGTTAAAACATAAAAGAATAATTTTTTTGTTGTAAATCGTATCATTTTATAAAGAAAACAAACAATATATACTAAAATATTGTCTGAAGTTTAATGTCACCAGAATATACTTGAATCAATAGCTTGTAAGAGCAATAGATCAATAGATCAATAGATCACAGAAGGGTAATGTTATGGTTATATTGGAGGGCATAGTTATTGAATTTACTGAATTTCTGATATTTACTGTTTTAAGGTCACGTAAAAATATGCAAAATTTTTAAGTTATAACCATAAGAAAGATATAATTATTTTTAGTATAAAATAACAAAATAATTTAAGCAAATTAAAAAAGATAAATCAAATATCCCATCTGTAATTAAAAACAAAAACAAAAAAATCAACAATATAACAATACAATAAAACCCTAGGTGTTAATGTTTAAATTACGACGCCAAGGAAAGTAGATCAAATACATCATTAGATCAATAGATCAATATAGATCATTTGAGATGGGTTATGAGGGATATGGATTGGCAGTTTTGATTTAGCTGATTTACACTGATTACTGTTTTAAAGGTAATGTAAATATGCAAATTTTTTTTTAAAGTTATAAACATAAAAAGGAATAAATTTTTAGTAAAAAAAAGAAAAGTTACAAGATTAAACAAACCAAATATATTAATCAAAAAGTATATTAGTGTTCTGTTATAGAAATACGAACTGATTATAAATAGATCAATAGATACAATAGACTCAATACAATTATGATACATGGATGGGTATAGAGAGGTATAAGGGCGTTGATTTACTGATTTCTGTTTTAAGGTATGTAAATATGCCAATTTTTTTTTAGCTATAAATGAGAAAAAGGATAAAATTTTTAGTAAAAACGACAAAGTTCCTTTAATTAAGAGAACAAAAAATAAAAATGAAAGATTGTGTGTCTAATGATAACATTCAAAATCTGATCAGAATCAATAATCAATAAAGAAAACAGAATACTACAAATAGAATTATAAAAATAAGGAAATTGCGATGGTTATTTGAAGGGTTAATTGAGAATTGGAAAGATCGGATATTTTTCTGTAAATTTACAGATTAACATGACTTTAATTGCGTGGATGAGAAAATTTAAGGCAAATTTTTTTTAAAGTTAATTAAACAATATAAGTTTAACTAAATTTTTTAGAAAAAACAAAAAGTTAAAGAACAAAACAATCAATAAATATAAAGTTTTTGTGTTATGTTATTACTATGAATAGCATATGAATCCATTTTATATTTTTACATTAATAGTATTTATTTGTTTCTACACTGAAATTGGAAAAAGGCTGAGGAGGGCAGTTTTTGATTTACTGATTTTAGTGATTCACTGCTTAAATATGGGTAATGTTTTAATATTATGAAATTAATGTTTTTATTATATTATTAAATTATATGTTATATATTAGTAAGTAAATCATTAAATATTTTTCACACGCAGAATTAACACATCAAATAAATTTTATCCAGTAATAATAACACGTAAAAGTTTAATAGAACTCTAACAACAATTAATAAAATCCATAGTTTATAATTGTAACTATTCCGGTATAACAAAAAATATGAAATTGAAAATCATAGTCCCAATATAACACACTCGACTAGCTCAACAGTCACATAGAATCAGAGAAGGTCTCGAGGTTACTGATCATAGGCAGTTTAGATTTACTCGATACTTACAACCCGAGATCTTACTGCTTTAAGGTATGTAAATACCAAAATCACATCCTTATCGCAAATCTATACTAAACATAGAAAAAAAGCAACAATTTACGTAAGATTAAACACAAATATTAAGCAAGACTAACAACACACAATTAAAAACTATCAACGTAAAAAACAAACACTACTAAAGAAACAACAATAATAATAAAGTTTTGTGATCTAAGTCTATCCACATTCGTTCATTTTAACCTCAATCATAGATCATTATAGATCATATAGATTTACCATCATGGTTCATAGATATATCATTACAGAATATTTTGATATTATACTTAGATATTACTGATTTACTCTTTAGAGTATTTTATAAATAATGTAATTTTTAGTTATAAACATAAAGATAAATTTTTAGTAAAACAAAATATAATTTATATAAGAAAACACTTAAAATAAAATAAAGTTTTAGAGTAAATTATACAAAATATGACTTGATACAATAGAACTCATAGAATGCTAATTAAGATCAATAGCATTTTAATGATAATGGAAGGGTATGAGGGTATAGGGGGTATTTGTAATTATTAACATTGATATTAACTTAGATTTACTAGCATTTAAGGTTGAAAATAATGTAACTTTTTAAGTTATACATAAAAAGAGATATATTTATTTTATATTTAAAACAAAATTAGTTAAAAGAAACAATAAACAAGGAATAATAACAATAGGTTTGTGGGTGTTATATTGTTTAATCAATTCACACAAATAATTAAGAGGATATAAGCATCAATATGATAATTATAAGAATCCAAATTAGATATCACATACTCTAGATATATAAATTGGGATGAATGTTAGTGTAAATCTGAGAGTTATAGTTTTGATCCTTTTACACACTGAGATTTTAATGAGATTAAACTGCAAGTCTATTTATCAAAATCAAAAGGTTTAACTAACTTAAAATGAACATAAACCGAATCAATTTAATTTCAGTATATTATTATAATCTAGAACCAGTATAAGACAGAACAAAATAACTAAACGCTATTTGTGTTAGTTATAACTAACACTACGACCCTCTGTATACCAAATACTGATGAATACGATCAATAGATCAACTCCGACTCAATATACTGCGGCACGAAGCGATGTAATGCTCGGAACTGGCCATAGCAATAGTTTGAGGTTAAACTAGTTTAATCTACGATATATCTGAGTTTTACTGTTTTTAGTGTTATGTAAATAAAGGCAAAAATCTATTGAAGTTATTTAACATAATTACACTACTGAATTTTAATTAAAATCTTCATCCTTTTAGTAGAAAAAAACGATACAAATGTATAAAAGAAACAAAACAAAAATCAAGTTAATAAAAGATCCTACAATGGCAGTGTTAATAAAATATCAAAAAATGACTAGGTCATCAAAAGATCAAATAGATCAATTATAGTTAATGATCAATAGATCTAACAGATAGGGTATGAGGTTATGGGGAGATAGTTAGTTGACAATTTATACGATTAAACTGATTTACTGCTTTAAGGTATGTAAGAATGTAAATATGTGGTTTAAAAACAAAAAAAGAACTAAAATTTTTTAGAAAAACCAATAATATTTTAAGAAACATAAACATAAAAACATAAAGTTTTGTGTTATGTTATACAATATGATTAAAACAGAATATATCAAAATAGATCAAATAGATCAATAGATTAATTAAGATAGTAGAAATAGGTATGAAAGGGTATGGAGGGTAGTTTGATTATAAACCGAGATTTACTACTGATTTATACTGCTTATAAAGGTTTCGAATAAATATGTAAATTTTTAAAGTTTATACATATTTTAAAATAGATGTAATTTTTATTATTTGATATAAAAATCAAAATGTTTATAAAGAAACAAAACAGATAATAAGAAGACGGTTATCCTATTGAACTGTTATGTTATATTCTACTTAACTGATTTGCACTCAAAATAGAGGCAATTCTGCACAAGCTCTCATCTTCAAACCTTTCTCTTCTTCTCCACGAATCATTGGATGGTATATATATTAGAGGTAATGTGACACAAATAAGTTATTGGAATTTATGGGAATTTACTGATATTATCATGCTTGAATAGGTTATGTAATAAATAAATGCAAATAAATTTTTAAGTTATCAATCATAAAAAGAATAAATTTTTTTTAGTAAAAACGAAAGTTTAAAAAACAAAACACAAAATAAATAAAGTTTTTGTGTTATGTTATACAAAATATGACTTGTATCAATAGAATCAATAAGATCAATAGTCAATAGATCAATAGACTAAAGAAGTTGAGGTTTATAGTCGGGAAATGGAGGGAAGTTTAGACAATTAACTCTGTATTTTACTGCTGTACTTAGTAAATTGGTAGCATTCTAGTTTTGAGGTATGATTAAAAAGGCAAAATTTTATTTTTTAAAACAGAAACAAGAAAAATATATATTTTTTTATAGTTAAAACTGTTTAAAAGTAATATTAAACGAATTAAAAACTAACTCACAGATAATAATAACTATTAGTTTATGTTTGAGCTTGTATACAAAACTATGACTTTGTATCAATTAGTCATAATGATCACCTATGCTCTTCCAACTATGATCACTAGTCATCAGTTCAGCAAGGGCTATTCGCAGTCGTTAATATGGAGGGCAGTTTTTGTTAATTATACTGAGATTTACTGATTATACCGCTTTAATTATGTTCTACAATACAAATTGTAAATTTTATTATGATTCTATTCCCAAAATTAAGGAAAATTTTAAAAGAAAAACGAAAGTATAAAAGAAACAAAACAAAATAAATACAAAGTTTATATGTGTTCTGTTATCAAAATATGAACTTGAATTACAAAGAAAGATAAGATCAATAAGATTCATTAGATTAATAGAATCACAGAAGGGATATTCAGAGATAGGAGAGGCAGTTTGAATTAGATATACTGATTATACTGTTTTAAAGGTAATGTAAATAGCAATTTCTAGATAAAATACATAAAAGAAATTAATTTTTTTTAGTAGATAATAAAGAAAACAAAAAAAAATAAATAAAAGTTTTCGTGTTATAGTATATTATCAAAATATAGACATTGAACTATCATAAAATAGTAAACTGACTAAGATCAATGAATCAAATATAGAATCAATATAGCACCATTCCCCTACAGCCAATGATGCTTTTCCCAGACTAGATTTTACTGATGTTACTGCTTAATGATATGTAAAAATAGTAATTTTTAGATTATAAACATAAAAAGAATAAAATATATTTTTGATAGTACTTTTAAAAAGAATAAATGGTATCTAAATAAACAACAAAATAAAATATAGAAAAGTTTATGAATAAAGGAACACACACAACAAAAGTCCACCAATTTGATACGAGGTAGACAAAGAATAATCACAAATCTGTTCTTTTCACGAAATATATAAACCCAAAAAACAATATTATAACAACACACACACAAACCAAAAAAAAATACATTAATCAAAACCAAAATCACAACACAAATAAACAAAAAAGAAACAATAAGAAAATAAAATAGTTCCCCAATAAATATTTTTCTACGCTGAAATTTTAAGTTTGGACAATGTATAATTAAATATAAATATATACCCAATTGAATACAAAGAAAATAAATGAAATTTTGATATCTGGTTTCATAAAGAAATTACCAACATAACTTATAAACAAATATGTACACAAAAATGCCTATAAACAATATTAAACCCGGTAATTAAACGGAACAATAAACCACTTAATCTCACATATACTCTCGGTTTTGCTAAGCACCGTCACAAATATGCCACCCACTGGTACTTTTAAAACACACTCTATAATATATCGAAAACTTACTTATATGCCACAATCACCCCTGTGAAAGGTCCCAAAAATCCCTTTAGTACAAAATATCATGAGCGTTGAAATAACGTTGTAGCTTACAATGGCGACGAACAAGAAGCAAGAGGGAGACAAGCGTGAGCGACCATCTAGCATGCCGGGGAACTACAGAGCGGAAGACAGAGAGAGAGAGAGAAGAGAGAAGAGAGAGAGAGAGAGGAGAGGAGAGAGAGAGAGAGTTATTGAAGATCTGAAAGAGGAGAATGAAATTCCGGGACGGAGTCCTGAAAGAGGAGAGGAGGAAATAGGAGGCGTGGATGAACGGGAAGAATACACGCCAAAGAGGTCGTCGTTCAGACGAGGTCAATCGGAAAGCGAGATCAACAACCGACAGCTCCGACCTTGGCAGCTGTAATACACGACAAAAAAAGTAGAACTTAAGCTAAAATGAAGTCGGCGAGCGGACGAAAGTGCAGTGGCATCGGAACTGAGACGAAATCACAACGGGTTGAAGGTACCGACAAAAGTATGGGAAAGAGCCCACCGCTGAGAAATAAAGGAGCAGTGGAAGAGAACGAGACACGAGAAAAAGAGAATCGAAAAAGGGACACCCATAAGAAGATACAACGCAAAACCCATCACATGACTCAACGATGGCAGGAGTGTGACAACAAAAATACAAGGTCAAACAACACCAATAGCTATATCACATCTGACACCTAACCTATTTAAAAGCTTACCATTGTAAGCAGTGGTTTGAGTCCATTCAGGAGTCGAATTTCGATGATATTCAGTGATTCACGCTCAGTACATATCCATAAAAAAATCACACGAAAAATGTGCAACATCTAACAATCGCTGGCCAGGGAAATGCGCATATCGCCTAACCAACCAATATCCAATTAAAATTAGAAAGGAATCTTAAGTCTAAAATTAAAAAAAAAATTAAAACAGGAGAGCAATCAATGATAACACACTTCCAAGGAAAGAACACGAGAGAGAGAGAGAGAGAGATATACAAAATATAAAAAATAAAAAAAAAATAATTTAAGATTAAAACGAGCTCGTGATATAATGTATAACTAATAATACGAGCAAACACACACTAGCAAACCAATGAATGAAGAATAATTTTGGAATAGGCCTGAACAATAGCCAAAACGCATAAAATTTATATATAGACCAAAAATATTTGTAATAAATTTGTAAATTTTTAAAACAAATATATATCCGGAGAATTGCGTTTGGGAAACTGGAGATGTCACCACGTCTGAGGCTTCGTGAGGCCAGGAGACTTTCGTCACCGACGGAGTCACCAAAGAAGGGGTTCATTAGAAGAAGATGAATAAACCAAAATGTCAATCAGCAAGTACAGCAAGCAAACCCTCTATTACAACAACTAAAACAATAATACATAACAATAATTACATAATAAATAACCACTAAACATGCTAATACATGAAATCAACTGTTATAAATAATACAAAAAAAGATACAAATAAGAAAAAAACTTCCCCAATATAAAATAGTTTTCTTTAACTCGGGAAATTTTAAGGTGACAATTAAATTGAACATAAAAAATTAATATACTAATTATACGTAAAGTAAAATATACACTTAAATTTAGATCGAAGAGATAATTTGACAAAAATAACTTATAAAAAATATGAACACAAATCAAAAAACATATTCAAACGCGAACTGAAATACAATCAAGCAAAATATGTACACCAACGACCTAGTCCTTACTATGAGGTAAGAAATAATGCGAGACCCACTGTCATATTGTTTTCTAAAACACACCGATGAATAATATCAAAACATAGATAGTGCGAACATCCACTCTGGAGACACACATATAAATCCCTTAACAAATCATGAGCTGTAAAAACGTGTACTTACAATGCGACGAAACAAGAAGGAAAGGAGACAGCGTGAGCGAACATCAGCGAGCCGAACTACAGAGCGGAAAGAGAAGAGAGAAGAGAGAGAAGAGAAAGAGAGAGAGAGAGAGAGAGAGAGAGAGAGAGAGAAAGTATTAATAAAATATCAAAAATAAGAAAACAATATATAAGACGTTAAACGATCTCCACTTAATTTATCTTAACAGAGATGGAAAGTCTCTTGCCTTGTCAACATAAAATATACTATGAAATTGCAAAAGCAACAATTATAAACAATTTTAATGGTCTTTCTCAGTAAAAAAAATGGCTTGTTAACCACCCATAAAAGCACTTTTTTAATAATTGAAAATAGCTATTATTGCTATCATTGTCATATTTTTGTTTTAAAATTAAACTAATATGATATTTCTCATGTAATATTCATCAATATTACAATTCATTAGGAATATATTCGAAACATTAGAAATAAAAATGATCGTTTAAATGTAAAGTGCTAAGCCACAGCATAGAATCCCTCTGCAACATAAAATAAATAAATAAAAATATATAAAATAATAATATATATAATATATAAATATATTATGAAATATATATAAATATAAATATTATTATATAATTTTATAGTAAATAAATACTTTAATAATTGATAGTTTTAGCTTATTTATCATTATCGATTTCCAAATTTTTTTTCAAATAATTTAATGCGACAAAATGCCAATAACAAGATCCAAAAAAAATATTTCCCAATTTAATTGATTAATGAGAAAAAAAATAGTATAAGAATATTTTGGAAAATATAATAACCACCCGTCTATTCAACACGGGAGAGGGTGCATCCGTACCCCCGACCAGTGAGGGGTGGAAAAATAATATAACATTGCCATATAATAATTTGGAATTAGGAATTTCTTATTGAAATTTCATGTTATTAATAAGAACCACATCCTATTATACCTATAAAACATATTCCCCCTGACCCGTGAGCTTTGGTAAACTGAATAATAATTGTTTCAAAACACACAACAACAAAAAAAAGGGGTTGTTCGACGTATTTATCACACATTTTGCGTCTTTAAATCGATTTCGATATATTATCGACCCAAATACCGAGAATCTAAATTTATTCATAGAAAACACACACACACACATATCAATATATAATAGTAATTAATATAATATAAAAATATAATATCTTATATATATAATATAAATAAATATATAATAAATAAGATAATAAAATAAAAATAATAATATCTATATGCATATATAAATTATATATATACTATATATATATATATAATTACTTCAGTATATATATTAATTAGTATATATATCTATATATATATATATATAGTAATAATAATATAAGTTTATATATATTATATATATATAATAAAAGATCATTTTGTTATTAATATTATTGGAACATTTCAAATGAAAATGTTTATATAGAAAACAGCGCCAATCTTTTTTTAAATTCAAGGTGTTGGGTTCTCTTTGTGAAATAATCGAATTATTATCAAATTTTGGAATGATAAACCTGTAGCATGCTCAACATTAGTTTAAACTAAATTAAAATTGGAACTTGCAATGTTTGTTGCATGTCATTCGTCCATGCAGTTAATTTTAATGTACTAGTAAATTGGTCGAATAACTGTTTCTCCAAATATTATTTTTGTTTCAAATATTAAATTTGCTACACTGTGTAATTATGATTTACATAACGAAACCATTTCAAGGAGTCACCTATTAGACCAGGAACCAACGTATAGAATTGGTTAATTTTGCCGACATCGTATAATTATACATATTGTGTTAGGAATTTGGTTAGGAAAGTAAAAAAAAAAAAAAAAAAAAAAAAAAAAAAAATAAAAAAAAATGGATTTTTTTGGGGAGAACTCGAGCCAGCGGGGCATAGTATAATATCTAATGTAAAGGTGCAACGCATCTAGGGGTCCGAGCCGACGGAATCCCAGGGGGGACTTTTCATACCCGTAGTGAGGCGGAGGACCCCCGCGACCCCAAATACCTAAAGAGACGGGTTCCGGAACCCCCCCGAGGGAAATAGTCACCCCGTAGTTCCCCATAAGGCCGAGAGACCCCGACCTGCCATCGTGCGGTAACCTGAAATTCTTTAGTTAAAAAAAAAACAAATGAGTAAAAAAATGAGAGAAACGAGTAACGTATAAAGATCTCTTCTTACGCTTTCGACTCATGAAGAGTAGAAATTCATTTTTTTTTTTTTTTTTTTTTTTTTTTTTTTTTTTTAACATTCCGGCATAAAATGTACCGCCCCCACAATGTCCTTCCCCGTGCTTTGTTTGAGCATAGGGCTCTCTAGGACTATATATATAATATTATATAAATAAAATATATATATATAATAATATAAAATATATATAAAATAAATATAATCATATATATATATATACTTATATATATAATTATAATAAGATATATATCTTTATGTGCTAAAGCGGTGGCTTAAGCTATTCAGTTTCGTGCTTGTTTAGCGATATGGCAGGAATTAAAAATCAAACGAAAAATAAAGAAAACAAAACGGATCATGTAGTGAAAGAAAACAATGACCAAAACTGATTAAATATTTCTTCTCCTTTCTCTTCTACAGGTGATAATCTTCCGGGTGGTGCCCATAATATCAGAGGCACAATAGTGACTAACGCCGAACGACGATGCAATCGAGCTGCTGCACATGACAGCAAAATTGGTCAACGAGAAATTGGAACCGGTTCTCTTGGTCATTCTTATTTATCAAAGAAAATCAAAGCCAATCAAAAGCCAAGATTTAGAAAATGGACTCCCACTGTTTGGCTCATTGAAAAATTGGAGGTTCTCTTTCTTCTTTTTGTACAGCGTAAACAAAATTATACCAAAAGGACAAAATAACAAATCAAAGTGATAATAACAAACACATGGAAAACGATACAATATCTCCAAATTATTATTATTAATCTTACAATGATAATATATTATATATATATCATATAATATATGAGAATTAAATATAAATAAAAATTAATAACTAAAAAATACATAAATAATAATAGATATATCTATTATAATAATATATATAATTATATATAAAATATATATATGTAACAATAGTATATATAATATATATAATAATATATAATATATATAATTAATAAATATACTATAATAATATAATAAAAAATATATATATATCTAATATATAATTAACTATTGATAAATTATTATATAATATTATATAA